>JAUCMX010000014.1:15331575-15519075 GCA_033459395.1 Hemibagrus guttatus | reverse complement strand
GTTTTGTTTTACTGAAAAGCTGGAAATTGCCACCTGTGACTGAATCAGCTCTATAAACTCACTGAACTCAACTGATTAGCTTGAGAGAAGAACGACTCTTAGAAGAACGTCTAGATTCACTCAAGGGGTGTGGATCACTTTCACCATACACACATACACACACATACATAATCAATACAATTTCTGAAATGAAAATACTTACTTGCACTAGGAGCGAGCAATAACAGAAACAATAAATCCTAATTCTGTTCCACATACACATAAATCTCTCCATCATCTCTAGTTAAAGCTCATTTTGGGGATGCTGTTTCCTCTAAGCGATCTCCCGACTCCTCATTTCTCAACCAGAAACCTGATTTTAAAAATGCTCCTCTTTTCTTGGAGGTTCTTTGCAAGCTAATGAATATTAATGAAGTCTGCTTTATGAATATTAACGAATTGGGGATGAGTTAGAGAGGTAAAAAAGACAGTTTAATAAAAGAACATAGACTTCATTTTAGAGTAAAAATGGCTAGAATATATGTTTCAGGTTCACTTAGGATTATTAAGGATCTTTAAACTCTGTTAGATGCTCCTTTTCTTCATCTTGCCCCTTTGTTCCTATACCCTTTTCACTGTGAAGTGCAAAACTTAATGTTAGCTGAAACCTGAACCTCATATGTGCCTATGTCTCTGTATGAGGAAAAAAAGCTTCATTTCTCTGTGACTGTGTGCATGGTTGAGCTGAGCTTTTCTGAGCATCTGCAGGAATGAAGGCCATACCTGGAGCTAAAGATCAGCTCACAATGCCAGTCTCAATTACTGTCTCTCTCTGCACATGCCTCTTAGCATGGAATTATTCATTTTCGGTTGTAAAGAGTGATTAAACAATGGTTTATTTGTAAGTGACATTTTTGCAAAAGCAAGTACATACTGTAAACAGTTGACATTCACATACTGTGAACAGACTGTAACAATATCCTTGGGAGTACAACAGTTAGAAACACAGATCCGAGTAAAAAACAAACAAACAAACAAATAAACAGAAATAACTAAAACTTAAAATTTAAAAAAAACTTAACTTAAAAAAATTTAATAAGGACTGAACAAAATAAATAACAGCCTGTCTGCCTCTCTCTCTCTCTCTCTCTCTCTCTCACACACACACACACACACACACACACACACACACACACACACACACACACACACACACACACACACACACACAAAAAAACCCCCATACATACATACATATACAGTGGTGTGAAAAAGTGTTGGCCCCCTTCCTGATTTCTTTTTTTTTTTGCATGTTTGTCACACTTTAATGTTTCAGATAATCAAACACATTTAAATATTAGTCAAAGATAACACAAGTAAACACATCATGCAGTTTTTAAATGAAGGTTTTTATTATTAATGGAAAACAAAATCCAAAACTACATGGCCCTGTGTGAAAACAGGAAAAAAAAAGAAATCAGGAAGGGGGCCAACACTTTTTCACACCACTGTACACACACACACACACACACAATCACACAAACCTTTTTATATACTATCTTTTCCTTCCAATAAAGTCATACACTTCATCTATGAGGCTTATGAATTTAAAAAACAAGTCTCTGTAACCCAAAATCCATCCATCCATCCATCCATCCATCCATCCATCTGTTTATTCTCTACACTACCCATCCTACTGGGTTGTTCTCTAACATCCCTCATTCAAAATCTTTTTCATGTGTTTATGTCCCTTTAAAAAACCCTAGTAAATCTAAGTGTGCAGTAGAATTTTTCTTCCTGTTCACCTTTCTTTTGTTCCAGTTCTACATACATGTCTGCAACAGTTCTGCCCTTATCTTTGAAAGGCGGAGCCTAGGGGACAAGACATAGGACAGATGTCCATTATGTCTGCTGCTTTAACTTCTGAGCATGCAGCTAAATGCTGAGGTTTTCTTTATGTTTGTTTAAATCAGTGAAAAGTTGAATGTGGGCTTGAGACTGAAATTTGCGCAAAAACATTTTGACTGACTTTCATTAGCTTCACAGCATAGCTCTAGTGTAAAATTAAATAAGTAATAAGTACGTAAAGTAATAAGTAAAAGTCAGACCACAAACACATTTGGACTAAGGTGTAGATCTGAGTAGATTTGATTTTTATTCCTGAACTAAGTATTTGGTGGTCTGATGTGATGGAACATGACGTCCTGAACGTTCCCAGCTGCATTCTCACAAATAGACGTCCTCACAGGAGAGGTGTGCCAGGCCATGTTGTGTTCAGTGTCCTGATGTACTGAAGCTGTCATGTCAGTGCTGACGCTGCAGCTGACACACAGAGCGCCCCATTTCAGTCTGATGATCGTGAGGATGCCAGACAGAAGCAGGGCAGTTGATGCACTTTGACATGTGAAGCAGTCAGGCGGAGGCAGAACACTTAGTCAGAGCTGAACGACATTGAATGGCTTTAAAAGTCCACTGTTAATCCCCAAGCTCCTTAAAAATTCCTTAAAACTGTGCTCTGTTCTTCATTTGTACAGTTTAGTGAATAAATGCTTCAGTAATAGCGGAGTGTCAGCCAAACACTGATGTTAAAGCTGCATAATATTATAAGACAGACGCATACATGATCAGTCTTCCAATACAGTTTTGTCTTGGTTCTTAATTATCATTTTATAACAAATGAAGTAATGAAGGAGTTAAGCCTGAGGCAGTGTCTCTAGCTGAAGTCAGCACCAGCAATGGGTTAAAATGGTACAATATACACTGCTTAAAAAAATTAAAGAAACACTTTTTAATCGAAGTATAGCATCAAGTCAATTAAACTCCTGGAATATTGATCTGGTCAGTTAAGTAGCAGAGCTGCTTTGGTGTTAATGAAATTAACAACAGGTGCACTAGATGGGCAACAATGAGATGACCCCCAAAACAGGAATGGTTTAACTGGTGGAAGCCACTGACATATTTTTCCCTACTCATCTTTTCTGACTGTTTTTCACTAGTTTTGCATTTGGCTAGGGTCAGTGTCACTACTGGTAGCATGAGGTCATACCTGGACCCTACAGAGGTTGCACAGGCAGTCCAACTCCTCCAGGATGGCACATCAATATGTGCCATTGCCAGACGTTTTTCTGTGTCTCCCAGCACAGTCTCAAGAGCATGCAGGAGATTCCAGGAGACAGGCAGTTACTCTAGGAGAGCTAGACAGGGCCGTAGAAGGTCCTTAACCCATCAACAGGACCGGTATCTGCTTCTTTGTGCAAGGAGGAACAGGATGACCACTGCCAGAGCCCTACAAAATGACCTCCAGCAGGCCATTGGTGTGAATGTCTCTGACCAAACACTCAGACTTCACCTGCTGGTGGCATCCTCTAGTGGGCCCTGTGCTCACTGCCCGGCACTATGGAGCTCGACTGGCATTTGCCATTGAACACCAGAAGCACACGTGACAGATGAGCACACGTGACAGATGTGAAAGGGTCTGGAGAAGCCGTGGAGAACATTATGCTGCCTGTAAGCATGACCGATTTGGTGGTGGGTCAGTGATGGTCTGGGGAGGCATATCCATGGAGGGACGCAGAGACTTCTACAGGTTAGACAATGGCACCCTGACTGCCATTAGGTATCGGGATGAAATCCTTGGACCTATGGTCAGACCCTACACTAGTGCAGTGGGTCCTGGATTCCTCCTGGTGCACGACAATGCCCAGCCTCATGTGGCAAGAGTATGCAGGCAGTTCCTGGAGGATGAACGAATTGATACCACTGAATGGCCCCCATGCTCTCCTGACCTAAATCCAATAGAACATTTCTGGGACATTATGTTTCGGCCCATCTGACGCCACTCGGTTGCACCTCAGACTGTCCAGGAGCTCAGTGATGCCCTGGTCCAGATCTGGTAGGAAATACTCCAGGACACCATCCGACTTCTAATTAGGAGCATCCCCCGATGTTGTCAGGCATGTTTACAAGCACGTGGGGGCCATACAAATTACTGAGTACCATTTTGAGCCCCCCCCCAAAGAGCTCTGATGTGTTTTCAAAGTGTTCCTTTAATTTTTTTGAGCAGCCACAGCTCAGACATTTTGACCATTTTACCATTAAAATGATTTAGTATATGCAATGTTGGATTTATGGCCAAAATATATTTTTAATCCAAAAAAAAAACTATTTGAAAACTATTCAGAACAGTACAAAGCCTGCCTATAAGATAATAGCAGTAATAGTAAAATTGTATTATCATAATTTTTTTTAAATATCAAGAGGCAAAAAAAAAGAACACAAAGCTATTTTTAGCCTAAACCATTAATATGCTCTGACAAGTTTATGATGATCAAGTGATGCTTAATCAATACACACTGCATATTAAATGACCCCAATCACTTTAAACAGGTATTTACATGACTGGATGCTGCTGATTTTTTTCCATCATCTTTTAATGATTCCTTTCCTGATTTCAGGCTTTGTGAGATGTGCATGATGCCGGAGAGTGGTGCATTGCTTTTAATAGCTCTCTTTCTCTCTTGGCACATTAAATGAAGGGTGACAAAGTGGAGCTCATTTGTAGTTTGTGCAGGCTAAAGGGATTTGTGCCCTGGAGGAAATGTTAGCATCAGTAAGCATATAAGCCAGTAAGTCTGCTCCTGTATTATAGTTTGGCCTGTTAAGTGTTATTAACGGCATTAGTAAGGTGGTGTACAGTGCAATAATCAGTGCTGTTGCAATGTCCATTATAAAATAGGTCACAGTTATAGTCATTATACTATATTTAATTGAAAGTGGGATCCTTGGGTGTGGCAGCGCTCCTCTTGATTCTAACAAGAGTTACATTATATGGGCAAAAGTCTATGGAGACCTGACTATCAAAACCAGATGTGATGGGTATTAATATGGAGTTGATCCTGTTTTTTCCGCTATAACAGCCTTCACTCTTCTGGGAAGGCTTTCACTCTGATTTTGGAATGTGGGAATCAGCCACAGGAGCAAGGAGGTCTGGTGTGCAGGTAGAGTTCATCCAAAATGGTCTGAGCTCAGTGGGGTTGAGGTCAGAACTCTGTGCAGGTCACTCAACATCTTCCAAACCATGTCTTCATGGAGCTTGCATTGTGCAGTTTGGTATTATCACGTTGAAACCTGTTTGGGCTTCTTAGATCCAGTTAGGAGAAATCAAAATCCTATAGCATACAAAGACATTCTATACAACTGTGTGCTTTCCAATTTGTGGCAGTTTGGGGAAGAACCACATATGTGTGATGGTCAGGTGTCCACATACCTTTTTGCTGGATAGTGTATAATTGTCTTATAACAGATTACAGCCTGATTTTGTACCTTGGTTTAATGCTAGAGTCAGTTAACCTTTACAAAGTCTGATAACCTTTCCATTACAGTTAATTAAAAAATGAAACAAAGGTGACTCTCCTGAAAGTATCTTAAAAATTGCATTGAACATGGAGATGTTGTACCTGCTGTAGAACACTGAGACAGTGAACAGATTAATGTTGAATCCTAAAACTGTTATAACTTATATAAGTACTTAATATTTTCTGGCCCTTAAGTAAAGTAGGTTTCATATTTCTCCTTATAAGAATATTAGGAACTGTTGTTATGAATCCATGACACAATAATGACAGCTCTGTAAATGTTATCTGGCTCTTAAGTAACATTTCAACTAGGGTTTCATTTTACTGTTCACAATTTTTCTGAAAACTTATACCAATGCCATAACATTCATTCATTCATTCATTCATTCATTGTCTACCGCTTATCTGATCTACTCTCGGGTCACGGGGAGCCTGTGCCTATCTCAGGCGTCATAGGGCATCAAGGCAGGATACACCCTGGACGGAGTGCCAACCCATCGCAGGGCACACACACACTCTCATTCACTCACGCAATCACACACTATGGACAATTTAGAGATGCCAATCAACCTACAATGCATGTCTTTGGACTGGGGGAGGAAACCGGAGTACCCAGAGGAAACCCCCGAGGCACGGGGAGAACATGCAAACTCCACACACACATGGCGGAGGCAGGAATCAAACCCCCAACCCTGGAGGTGTGAGGCAAACGTGCTAGCCACCAAGCCACCGTGCCCCCATGCCATAACATCATAAGGGAAAATTTATGTAGATATTCTCTGTAAATGTACCAAGCTTTCCAACTGACCTTCAAAAGCAAATTGACCGGATTTATTTATTTCAGTGGAGATGCTTTTATTTCTGACCAATACAATAGAAAAAAATTGTAGAACCCAGTGGAGGTTTATCACTATGTACACAATCTACTGAATCAGAGGATCTTTTTGGATTAGATTGGAAGAATCATGCAATTCCCATTTTCTCTAGGCTTCTTGTGCTAAATGCATACTGGATGCAGAATACTTCATCACCCCTTGCTTTACTGCACTGCACAAGGCTAATCTTCTGCTTCCTGTTTCTATCTGACAGAAGCATGAGCTCCAGCGGGCAAAACAAGAGAGGAAACGCCTCAATCTCCAGCTGTTCAGTCACAGCCTGAAGGCAGAGCAGTACGAGGAGGTAGGAGTTAATCAACAGATTATATGTCTGATTTTTTGCTCAGCTCTTACAAAGTTTCATGTGGCTTCCACCGCATCCATCTAACAAAATCTGACACCGTGGTCCGATCGATAACCGCTAATAACCTCGGCCTGATGTGAACTCAAAGTTTGTAATCCTAAGTAAACAATGTTTTCAAATGTCTTCTGTAAAATGAAGCACAGTCTAACGATTGAGTCCCAAAGCGCTTGAACTGTTTTTTAATAGTTCTTTTTTTATTGTTAATGAGGTGTTCATTATAATGAAAAAACACACATCTGTGACATTTGCATATTTGTGAAAATGTTGCTTAACCCTTTTCTTTAATTAAGACTGTTTATACATATACAGACAGGTCCATAAATATTTGCTTACACACAAATTGATTTATTTTAACTGTCTCCCACAGTATATTGTGCACAGCTGAAATTGGGTAATGAATAAAAATCAGAGTGCAGACTTCCGCTTTAATTTTTGGTATTTACATCCTAATCGGGTGAAAAGTATCGGAATTACACCATGTTTTATAGGTGCCCTCCCCCTTTTAAGGGACCAAAAGTAATTGGGCAAACTGACAATCATAAAAGAAACTTTTAATACTTGGCCGCAAATCTTTTGTTGTCACCTGAAGTCTGGAACAAATAGACATCACCATACACTAAGTGATGCTCTGCCTGGCCTTTACTGCAGCTGTCTTCAGTTCCTCCTTGTTCTTTTTGGTGGTTTCCCTTCAGTTTTGCCTTCATCAATAAAAATCATGCTCTGTTGGAGTCAGGCTAGGTGACTGACATGGAAAGAACATTCCACTTCTTTGCCTTGGGTTGCTTCGGGGCATTGTCCATCTGCACTGATAGTGGCGTCCAATGAATTTTCAAGCATTTGTCTAAATGTAAGCAGATAATATAGCCCTATCCACTTCAGAATTCACCCTGCTGCTTTTGTCAGCAGTCACATCATCATAAATATAATGGAACCTGTTCCACTGGCATCCTGAAACATGACCAGGCCATGATATAAACTGAAAATGCTATGAATCATATACAGCTCTTTCCCTTCGCCATACTTTTCTGTGCTTGTCATTAGGGTACGAGTTGATTTATGTTTCATCTGTCGACAGGATGTTCTCCCACAACTGTACAGGCTTTTAACATTTTTTTGCCAAAGTCTGATGTGATCTTCCTGTTTTGGGGGCTTATTAGTGGTTTATATCTTGTGGTTTACTCTGGTGAAGTTTTCTCTTGATTGCTGGCTTTGGCACAATTATGCTGACATCCTGAGGGACGTCATGATTTTCTCAATTGGCCAAATGTTTCGGAGTGGTTTGTCTTTATCTGGGAAAGAATTTCTCTGTCATCCATCACAGCTGTTTTTAATGGTCTTCATGGCGTTCTTTTGGTGATCTCTTTGGTTCCTGATCACTCTAGTGCATTCTTTGATTATAAAAATGTACCAAATAGTTTATTTTGCCACTCTTAATGTTTTTTTGCTATCTCTGATAGTTTGTTTTTTCATCCCTGTTTCACTGACAGAAACAACTTTTTGGAGTTTATTTTGAGAGTTATTTTCATTATACACAGAACACAGAATATGACACACAATATAACACAGAATATGTAACCAGCCACACTTCTCTTTTCTCTTACACCTTCTTTTGGATGTTTCGCATTCAAATAAATATATATGAGGATTCATTCATTCATTGTCTACCACTTGTCCGATCTATTCTCAGGTCACAGGGAGCCTGTGCCTATCTCAGGCGTCATTGGGCATCAAGGCAGGATACACCCTGGACAGAGTGCCAACCCATCACAGGGCACACACACACTCTCATTCACTAAAGCAATCACACACTATGGACAATTTAGAGATGCCAATCAACCTTCAATGCATGTCTTTGGACTGGGGGAGGAAACCAGAGTACCCGGAGAAAACTTCCGGGGAAATCATGCAAACTCCACACACACACACACACACACACACACACACACACACACACACACGGCGGAGGCGAGAAACGAACCCCCAACCCTGGAGGTGTGAGGCAAACGTGCTAGCCACCAAGCCACCGTGCCCCCCCCATATATGAGGATGTAAAGTCCAATTTTTGCATCTTGCCATGTGCAGAATGTGAATGAATTGCTTTCAATAATGCTCTCAAACAGTTTAGTAGATCTGGCCTTCAGTCTGGTTGTTCCTGTATGCTGGCAAGATTGTCTTTCTTGAAAATATTCTGTGCCTTACTGTGAGACTCAGGGGGTTTACATTTACCTTCATCATCATCATCCTGGCTGCTATTTGGATAACTTCTGGTGGCATTCAAACTGAGACCAGTGTCTTCTCACCACTAACAACGGATAACACTCTGAGAGCAGCAGATTGGGGCTCCGGCCACTAATGGTGTTGTTATCGCTGGTGCTTTTTGCCAAGTGGCCTGGCTGCGGCTTGTCTCTTTCTCAGCATAATCCCTGTCCTGTTCTTCTTCTCTCTTTTCCCAGTGAAAAGGAACCATCTGTCCAAACCCCAGAGCAGTACCGAAGATAAAATGCCTGCTGCTCAATCAGATAGTGACTCTTGCCCACCCTGCTTCTCGTTTGCTTTCGCTCACCCCCCTGTGTGATCAAGGACTCGTTACAGCATATGCGTGAGGTGTTAACGATACGGGGCAGAGAGAGTAAAAACGCCCAGGATAGATGCACTCTGACATCAGAGCAGACATTTTCTCATCTGCCACACTTGGATCGATGTGAGATACAAATCGACTCGTTTCTTCAGTCCTGCTTTGGTGAAATATATCCTGATAAATGAAACGGAGCGTGTCTGCCCCCTGAGTGATTTTGCTCCAGAGACAACACAGATTACCGAGCTTCTAAACAGGATTGCCATAACATGTCATTCTAAAGTCTAATCTGAAGTCTAAGAACTAGTGTCAGTGCCAATTCAGCATTTAAAGACAAACAGACAAACATTCTGCACTTGCACCTTTTTCTACATGAATATTCAGGAAAAGGAAAAATTTGTTTACACAGCGCTAAAAATCAATCACCTTCTTCCTGTTCTGTGTGCCCCGTCTGATTGACGCCACTCATGCACAGTGCAGTTGGGCAGAAGATCGAGCGGATGGAGTAGTGACACTGATGAGGAAAGTGCTTTGGCTACAAGATGGGGTTATGATTGTTTGGATTGTTTTTAGCTCTCCGCTTACTGCTGCCACCTCCTGGCGTGGAGAAGGTGCAAGTGCAGACATCTATTTTGCTGTGTGCTGTCATTTTTCGGTCCGAGTTGCTATAGGAACTGTACTTGCATATGTATGCGATAAACTTTTTATGACTCACCTGACAAAAGCCATTATTTATGTCTATGACATACAAACTGACATAAACCATGCAGCATGTGAAATGCAAACATTATATAATAAAAACCTGTTTAAAGGTATATTGTTAAGAGCTCTTTTTACTATGAGTAGTATGTTAGAGTGTGGAGGTTTCATGTTATTGTAGTTGCATCATATCACTATGCAACTATATAATTAAGTAACTTTTTTTTAAGTTACAAAACCAAAGTTTTTATAAAACTTATTTTATTCTTTTTTTTTATTAATTTAATAACAATATTTTCATCAGCTCACTTGTTCAACAAGTTTCTCAGCTGTTTAATGCCATATATAAAAGATATATTCAGAGATTTAGGTGAATAAACTTTTCCAAATGTTACCAAAAGACATGATTTTATACTTAATGTCACAAAATACATTGTGAAAGTAGTATATATATATATATATATATATATATATATATATGTGTGTGTGTGTGTGTGTGTGTGTGTGTGTATATATATATATGGGTCTAGACATGAAGAGTGTAGTGCAGGAAGTGCAACTTCTAATAAATTACCATGTCAGGAGAAGATTAACGATGTTTAGAAGTAATAGTGCTTACGTCTCATAGTGTGTGAACAGCAGTACGTTTTCATTATTCGTGAAACTGCAGAATCTCTGCTGCTGAATCAGCTAAGTTTTGGTGGATATTTTCCCATCATAGATTTTATTTAACCACTCAGTTCTATGATTCTTCACTACAGTAACGAAGCAGCATCAGCCCCAATGCATGTAGGCACACAACAGTCTGAATGAGAGCTCTGTAAATGCTCTTTCTCGCTTCTCTTCCCTGCTGCTTGTCATGTAAAGGTAAAGTCAGACTATGAGCAGCTCAGAGCGACGTTGGCGAGTGTAAGCAAGCAGAGGGACGCGGCAAGACAGGAAAAAGATGAGCTCCGAGGCAAACTGGAGGATCTTGAGCAGGCCCTAAAGGTGAGGAACCTTAGGAATGTTCACTAGTTCATCAGTTATAATGACAAGTGGGTAACATTCAGGAATAACTGAACAGCATTTCGTCATTTTCATTCATTTAGTTCTTTACATTGAGTCTCAATGATACTTTTAAAATGTTGCTTATTTGTAACATACTTGTTCAGTAAATACATAAATACACATATGTTTTCAGTAAATCAAATTTCAGTAACAGGACTTTTCCAAATTCATTATTAGCTTCACCAAATTCATTATCAACATATTCTAATATTGTATGCAGTAAATATTTAAAAGTCAATGTGAATAGATGAAATAAAAATCACAGTAGTAAAACTAAAGCACCAATATTTCATCAAGTGGCAGCATAACATATGATTTAAAAAAATAATATTTTTATATTGTAAAAACATTACATACTACACATATATATATATATATATATATATATATATATATATATATATATATATATATATATATATTTTTTTTTTTTTTTTTTTTTTCCAGTCTACCCTTTTCCCATGTTTATTGCAGTACCCTGAAAAAAACACCATTTAATGCACATAAAACCCATCAGTGCATCACTTAAACATAATAGTGGGTTTTTATGCATCCAGGCATGTATCCATTAAATCCCTTAACTTTTCCTCTCTTGACTCAGTAAACCTGAACCATGCTGAACCATGTTTGGTAATCTAAAATGATTAAATTATACATATATATTTACATATATATTTGTACATGATTTGAACGTTTTTAATTTAATCTTTATGTTTTTGTTACAAAACCTTATCGATATACGAATCATATAATATGTATGTAATATGTTAGTCATGACAATTTGATAAGCTTATGAAAATGTAGCCAAAGCATGTCATTTTTCCTACCTCAAAATGTTTCCTCAAACTTCCTCTTTGACGCTGATCACACCCCTTTATATATTAGTTGAATTAAGTCATGTTATTTCTGTCAAGCAGGTCCACTGCAAGGACTCAGGAACATAAGTTTTTTGTAGTCATCAAGCCAGAAAAGAAATGCTTTAACAGTCAGAGTTGACCCGATGTACCTGAATTCAGGTATAGTACTGGATTACTGAAGAATCTTTCATCTCTAAAATCCAAACTCTAACTAATAAATAACTAAAAGTGGTAAGAAAGGGGCAGGGACAAGCTGACTGATTTCAGTAAAAGGTTTTCAGATAAAAGGCTTTAAAAGTAGTTGAGGATTTAAATTTTCCTTTTACATTGAGAAAAAAATCAGGTAAAAAGTGTTTATCCTTTCCACACGAGTCATTATTGATTATGTAATAAAGAGAATGATGGAGGGATGATTAAAGGGGACAGGACAGTGATTAAGAGGAAAAACAAGTCATTCATTTTGTTTAGTGAATTGTTTTGTTTGTGATCCATTACCTTCTCGATGCTACATTATAGAATGTTTTTTCGATATGGAGGCAGAAGTCTGTTAATTGAATGGCTCTTATTCTTAAGAGATATTATGGTGATTAGAAAATGAATTTAGAAGCTGTGTTTGGGTTCTATAATATACAGCAGAGTACATTTTTAGTATCTTATTTATTAAATATGCTGAAACGTATTCTCCATCACACATCATACAAGTCAGCAATTATGTAAAAGTGTGTGTGTGTGTGTCAGTGAAGCTTTACTTCTTTCTGAGAGGAAAAAATAAAGTTGAAAGTCAGAGCTTTTAAGCTGCTTTATTTTTCTAAGCCTTGCAACTCATTTCACAGACTTGATTCTGACTTTGCTTCCTGTTCCGACTTCACTTCCTGTTCACTTTAAACTTTGTAACTCATTCATAAGGCTTTCACCAAGTCTTTTATGAAGTAATGCTGGATGATTTGTCAAAACCTGTGAGTTGACTTTAGAGGTTATTAAAGATTATTGGTGTGGATTTTGTTGTTTGTATGATATGCAAGGAATACTTTCAAAAAGTTCATGTTTAGACTGGTGTGTGGTGCTGTTGTAGTAAAATACAACATAGAGTGATGAGGAATTGTGATGAAGCAGAGTTACTGTTACCACTACAAAGTTATTTTCCTCTAACAGCATGTGTTTTATTCTTTAGGAATTTTTCAAGAAATAATTGTTTTCATTGATTAATATTGAAGAACATCCACAGAACAAGTTCCAGGTGTCATTTATGTTATAGCAGCTTTATTTCTTGTGCAACTGATTCTTTAAAGCATTTTGGCAATATTAATATGTGCACACGCTGATTGATGATTTTTTTTTGCCAGTTTCAATATAAACTCTGAAAAATCCTTAATTTTCCTAATAATCCTAATATTTTCTGTGCGTGTGTGTGTCAGCGTATGTGCGAGGCTGCAGAAGCAAGGCAGCAGCTGGAGGCAGAGCATGAACAGGCCCTGGAGAACCTCAGCTCCACACAGCAGGAGATCCAACTTCTGCGAAAGGCATAGGACTGAACACACACACACACACACACACATGCACACATTTACAGGATAATGCTTTCCTTAATGAGAACCATCAGCATCTGAGTTTTTCTGGGGTTTATTTTTTCTCCCTCCAATTTGGCCATTTGCTGATTCCCACCCACCAGCCAGCTCTCCCCTACAAAATGACAGATACCAACCAGAGAGTGAAGGCTAACACGTGCTTCCACTGACACATGTGATGCCAGCCAAAAAGCATTATTTTGAACTGCTACTCATGCTGCATCACAAAAAACAAACACACACAGAAGAAAGCACTATCACACTTGCAAGCTTACAGATGCTCACATTTGGCTAGTATCACTGTGATTGACACAGAAGCAGGAAGAGTAGTGAACGCTCAGTGGTTCAAGGTGCTGGGTTAATGATCAGAAGGTTTTGGGTTCGAGCCCTAGCACCATAAATCAGATGCATTTGGTCTCCTGAACAAGGCCCTTAACATTCTCATACCCAACACTATTCTCTACATTTCTTTCTTCTAATGAGGGGGAGTTTGCCATCCCTCCTAACCAGACAGCATGGACAGTGTTGCTGTGTTGACATCCAACCATTCATTGTGAAACTGACAGAAATTGGACTTGCAGTATTGTGCTGATGAGATGCTTGCTTTTTTCTTTTACACCTGTTTTCAAGCATTCTTAAACATTAATGTCCTGAATAAAAAAAATTAAAGCTGAGTAAAGCAGAGTAAAAAACACACACACAGTCACAATTTTCGGATTTATATAATCTCATACTAAACACACTCAGCTGCACAGTAGATTTCTCTCCTATTTTCAGTATGAGATTAAGCTTCATGTCATCTTGGAAGGTGTCATCATTTAAGCTATAAACAGTAATTTAATCTGTTCATTATTAGTCCTAGGCTATGTGGCACATCCACCATATAAGTCCCTGTGATTGAGTTGTTACTATAGAAACTCTAAAGTATAAGAACAAGTGCATTAATATAAACCTGTGAGTTATGTTACAGGCAATACATTCACAGCAATTAGAAGTGCTGTTATGGAAACACCTTCAGACTCAAGAATTTAAGAGCACTGTGTGATAAAAGATATTGTTGTGTATAGATATATGAAGATATGTAAAGATATATGTTGTGCTTTGTTTCCAGGCTCAGGCTGAGGCTGATAAAGAGCATGAAGAAAAGGTTCATCTGCTAAAGGTAAGATCATAAACCTTATTCATAAAGACTAATTTCCTAAAATGAGAAGATTTATCGTATGTATCACGTCTGCGAGAACTGTGGGTGATTTGCAAAGAATATCTATGTGAATGACATCAAGTGCAAAGTCAGGAGAGGAAACAAGATACAGGTTTTTATGTGTGCTAATGTGTGCTGAAAGTGTAACACCAGTTACTAGCTGCATTTAATGTTGAAGAAGTGTTGAATTCTGTACCAGAGTAAATAGTAGTTTGGTTTTGTTTCTTGTGACACATAATTAGATGAATCAAAAATAGGAAAAAAAGATGGCTAAACAGTGTTTTGGGTTAAAAATTCTTTTTTTATAGGTCAGAAATTAGATACGTCAGCAATGGAAATAAAAAAAAAAATCCAGCAATGGGTAGCATGGTACAGGTATTTCATTATATAAATGATTAGATAATTATTTAATAAAGGAGATGGCAAAAAGCCATTCCGGGGTGAGTGTTAGAGTGATTTATCATGGCTAAAGGTGTTTTTAAGCATGCTGCTAAGTGGACTAAGACCCTTTTAATACACACATCCAGTATACCTTGTATGTGGAAGCAGCCTTACAGCAATTTACTATGCATCCCTACAGACTTCTGCATGGTCTTGGATAACTGAAGGAGAGGCTGATGATAATGATGATGACAGGAAATGACGCAAATAATGATGTACATTACTGTGACTGTCTATCAGTTGGACTATCTCATCCTTCTAAGCATTGTATAAATGGTTATTGCATGTAGGCTGTGCAGTTTAAGACAAATAGTCCATTAAGGAGCGAATGGAGCAAATCTTTCCATGCCAGCTTAGCAAGTGTATTTCTTATCTGTGTTGTGTCTAGATGATTTGCGTATTTATGTTATATAATGTGATTTTTAATACACGTCTCATATCTGTGCCTTTCTATGTAAGTATCAATGTCCATAAAGAACCAAACAAGAACTAGTTGTATAATACATAGTAAAAATATGACTCTTCTCTTCTCCACACCACAAAGATTAAAGTTGAGGACCTGGAACAGAAATGCCAGATTCAGAGTGACAAGTGTAACATTCTATCTGAAGAGTTGGAGAAATTTCGCTTGGGTTTGCACACCGATCGTGAGCTCTGGCCAGAAACCACCACGTCACGGAGAGCAATCTGTAACCTCCTCAACGAGCTGCAGAGTCGCATTGGGAAAGGTGGGCAGAGCCTCCTGAAAATCAGTTACATTTACTATGGGTTTGTCCTTTAAAAAAAGAAGCTAAAATGTCATACAGCATCACCCAATTTCTGCTTGCAATTGTAATAACAGAACATTACATCATTATATAATATAATCCTGTCGTTTACATTAACATTGTTAATACGATGGTTTTATCATCATCACACTTTAACTTTGTCTTCTAGTGAGGAAATAATGATCTGTTCAGGCTATTTGAAGTAAGAGGACTTTTTTTTCCTACTAAATATATTTCTATATGAAATACTGAATATTGAATTATTTAAATATAAAATATATACATAAAGGACTACAGACCCTAATAAAATTTTAGTTAGCTTTTAATAAATTAGTAAGTAATAAACTTAGTAGTATTAAAACATTTATTAGATTTCTTTCAGTTTTAATTCGTTTTATAATATTAATATCTGCATAATACAGTTTCAGTTTTGTCTTGGGTTTAGTCTTAATAAACAATATAATAAAAATATTATTATAGTGTTATAATTATATTGTATTATATGTATATAATTAACAAATCTATAAGAAATAAATTTAACATGAAAGTCAGAGGAACAAAAAAGATAGGAAATTTAAAAATAATTGAATTGTGAGTGTTTAAGGATTTGACCCTGCGTATCTGATCTATATTATGCATGTTTAAATACTGAATTATATATATATATATATATATATATATTTATTTGCATATTATAACAATACTGCTTTACAATGACTAAAGACAGTGAACGCTGAGAGAAAAATTTATGTCTTGGCTGAAATTTGTATTTTTCTCAAATTTGAGAAATATACTCAAATTATACAGTTACTAAGTATGCATATACCAACTATGGCAAAAATGATAAATACTTAAGATCATCTGTTGCCTTTTTGGTCAGAATAAAAGCTTGACTTTTATTTTGATCCTACATAAGTATTAATTGTGAGTTCATTATTTCTGTGTGTTCTGAAGCATGCAGCTTAATGAATCGTTCTCTCTCGTATAAATTAAACGCAGAGCGTCTCTCTCAGGTGACTGTCGAGGCCCGGCGGTGATTGACAGACGCTGGCGTTTGGCTGTGTAACTCTATGTTGTGCAGGTGATGAAAGATCTGCAGGTTCTCGGCTAATCTCTGAGCTCCTCCAGCCACTGCAGGTCAGCAGAGACACGCCTGAGACGCCGTTGCACATTGACATCGCCATAACAGCAAGACCCCAATCAATGAGCACCTCAGAGGTGTGTTCATCCTTTTGGCAAATCCCTTTCACCTTACAAGTGCTGTAGCCTTTCATCCAGGATGTGCTGCCATTAGAAATTTGCTTCTTTGGCCAATGTTCACACAAGCAAGCCAGAAGTTTTTATGTTGCATTTAGATTATCTTTTGTGGGCCTAGTCACAAGTGTTACTGTTAGCACTTGTGACTGTAGCCTGTTCACCATTATTATGTCTTAGTTTTAATTAGAAGCTATAGTAGCAGCTGTATTTATAAACTGCAGTAGTTCAGCACAATTAACCAGTAACAATATCTGCTACTTCTTTTCAAGCTTCATTTTTCTGTAATGTCTCTATACACAAGACTGAAACCATTTTTTATGCCTTAAATGAAATAAAAATCTCTAATCACAGATGGGGGATGAGGTGAGTCCTGCTCCAAGGTCCAAGGCAAGATACACAGGACAGGTTCGTCTATGCACGGCCCGCTACAGGTATGGATGTTTTGTTTTGTTTTTTTTCTTTACTTCTGCTGTGGTATAATTTTTATGTCCTTTGAATAATAATAGTAATCTGCTGCAGGCATATTTTATTTCTGCTGTGTGATTTGTTATTGGTTTTCTGAATTATTCATAAAACAATAGTTAATGTTATAGATGCTATGTACATGCAGTCAAATAACTGTCTTGAATAGAAATTAAAAATATACACAAATCTATAAATCAACATGGTATATGGTTAAATATATTTGTTACGGGTAGCAGGGCTGAGGTTGAACCACTAGGGGGCTCTCAGCATGGGGTTGGTTATGTCATGTCTGTTTTTGTTTACTTCGGCCATGTGTCAGTTAAGCCCCGCCCTGCCCTATTGTGTCTTGATTAATGTTCACCTGCACCTAATGTTTCAATGATTACATTTCCTATTTATAGTCCTGTCTTTGTCTGCTTTAGTTGCTAGTCCTCGTTCGTGTGTGGGCTGATGTAGTGTCGCGGTTTCTGTTTGTTTCCTGTTTCATGTTCTTGTCTCGTGTTTTATGTTCAATAAAACCCCATCTTCGTGTTAAGCTTCGCGTTGGGTCTGTTATATCCAGCCGGACACCACCGGCCGTAACAGAAGGACTAGCCCAAACCGAACAGATCCAGCGCGAAGCTTCTGTGAGAAGGTTAGTTTTCGTTTCCGGGTTTTATTGTTTTGCCTGTTTTCGTTTTGCGCTCCGGTTCGGAGTGGTTTTTGGGTTTTTTTTTTTTTTATTCCGCCCCTCTCTCCGCCCGTGGTTAGGGAAAGGAGGAGGGTTCCGGCAGAAAAGTTAAGTTTTTGGAGGATTTTTGATTTTTCTCTCGCTCCGTCCATGTTCCCGTGGGGGGGCGTCGCCCCACGATGTAGCTTCCGTGGGGGGCGTCGCCCCGTTTTTATTCAGCGGAGGCCGGAGTTTCAAGGTTTTGTTTCCGGCTCTCGCTCCGCCTAGGTTCCGGTGGGGGGCGTCGCCCCATGATGTAGCTTCCGTGGGGGGTGTTGCCCCAATGCTCGCCAGTGGAGGAGAGTTCCGCCAGGGCCCCGGACCTTGAACTTTTTTTTGTTTTGTGTGCTCCGACTCTCACTCCGCCCATGTTCCTGTGGGGGGCGTCGCCCCACAATGTAGCTTCCGTGGGGGGCGCTGCCCCGCCCGTCGCCAGCGAAGGAGAGTTCCGGCAGCACCTAGCTCCCACCCTCCCGCCCCTTGGGGAGTTCCAGACCCCAGCGAGACGGACATCGTCGTCCCGGAGCCATCGTTCGTCGGTGGACGTTGCTCGGCGCAAGTGCGCGGCGGTGGACGTCGCTCGGCGCTGCTGCTCGGCGGTGGACGTCTCTTGGCCCTGCTGCTCGACAGTGGACGTCACTCGGCTCTGCTGCTCGGCTGTGGACGTCGCTCGGCGCCTCCGCTCAGCTGTGGATGTCGCGTTGGACCCTTTGGCCTTGCCGTCGGGTCCTGTGCTCCCCCCACTTGTCTCGCTCCTGCTTCTTACTCCCCCCATGTGCCTTGCCTTGACCCTCGTTCCCCCCACTTGCCTCGCCTTGGTCCTCGCTTCCCCCCACTCGCCTTGCTTTTGCTTCTCGCTCTCCCCCCAGTGCCTCGCCCTGCTTCTCGCTCCCCCCACCGGCCTCTCTATGTTCCTAGCTCCTCCTCAGGACCCATCGCTGGACCGGACTTTTTGGGGAGGGCTAAGGTTTGGCGCGTCGGGAGCCGCGCCTTTGAGAGGGGGGAGATGTTACGGGTAGCAGGGTTGGGGTTGAACCACTAGCAGAATCTCAGCAGGGGTTTGTTATGTCATGTCTGTTTTTGTTTACGTCGGCCATGTGTCAGTTAAGCCCTGCCCTAACCTAATGTGTCTTGATTGATGTTCACCTGTTCCTAATGTTTCATGATTACGTTTCCTATTTATAGTCCTGTCTTTGTCTGCTTTAGTTGCTAGTCCTCGCTCGTGTGTAGGCCGATGTAGTGTCGCAGTTTTCTGTTTCATGTTTTTGTCTCGTGCGTCATGTTAATAAAAACCCCGGTTTTTCATGGAAGCTTCGCGTTGGGTCTGTTATATCCAGCCGGACACTACCGGCCATAACAGGACTAGCCCAAACTGAACAGATCTAGCGCGAAGCTGCCGCGAGAAGGTTAGTTTTTCGTTTCCGGGTTTTAATCTTTTGCTTGTTTTTAGTTTGCGCTCCGGGTCGGAGTGTTTTTTGGGGGTTTTTTTTTTGATTCCGCCCCTTTCTCCGCCCGTAGTTAGGGAAAGGAGGAGGGTCCCGGCAGAAAAGTTAGTTTTTTGGAGGAATTTTGATTTTTTCTCTCGCTCCGTCCTTGTTCTTGTGGGGGGTGTCGCCCCACGATGTAGCTTCCGTGGGGGGCGTGGCCCCGGTTTTTTTTCAGCGGAGGAGAGTTCCGGCCAAGGGCCGGAGTTTCAAGGTTTTTTTTCTGGCTCTCGCTCCGCCTAGGTTCTGGTGGGGGGCGTCGCCCCACAATGTAGCTTCCGTGGGGGGCGTTGCCCCAATGCTCACCGGCGGAGGAGAGTTCCGGCCAGGGCCCCGGACCCGAACCTTTTTTTTTGTAGTTTTGTTCGTTCCGAATCTCGCTCCGCCCATGTTCCTGAGGACAATGTAGCTTCCGTGGGGGGTGCTGCCCTGCCCGTCGTGTGTGGGCCGATGTAGTGTCGCGGTTTCTGTTTGTTTCCCGTTTCATGTTCTTGTCTCGTGTTTTATGTTCAATAAAACCCCATCTTCGTGTTAAGCTTCGCGTTGGGTCTGTTATATCCAGCCGGACACCACCGGCCGTAACAATATTGAAATCACAGAACTGTTTTTTTTTAAACTATTAGTACAGATTTTTTGATTCACTGATTTTATATTGCTTTTATTTTAGTTATATGATTGCTTTGTTTAATTTTGAACTGTTTTAACTGATTGTTTAGGATTATTTTATAGCTTGACTTTTGTTGTTTTATTCATTTCGGTTTTAGACATTTTATGATTGTACTGCCATTTTAATCTTTAATTTCCCCAGATTTTTATAGTACTCGACTAAGTTGTGAATGAAAGCTTTCTCTCCATTAATTTAAGTTCAAATAAATGTTTAGTTGTATTAAACTAGATAGGTACTTAAACATTTTTAGGGAAATATCTTGAACTGAAACATTATTTTCTCTCCTCTGAGGAAGTTTTAATATTTTTCTTTTGTGCAGCTACTGCTTTTTGGACAAAGCGTTTTTGTTTATGTTTTGTTTATGTTGTTTATGTTGAAACAACTTCAATTCTTCCTCTTCCACTCTCATTCTGTACAGTTATAATCCTTACGATGGACCCAATGAGCATCCTGAGGCTGAGCTGCCTCTTGTTGCTGGGAAATATCTCTATGTGTATGGAGACATGGACGATGATGGATTCTATGAAGGTGAACCACATTCTGTTACTTTCAAGTTGTTTGGAACAAATCAGTACCTCGGTATATTTTTAGGTATGTTTCAGCTGTAAATATCGAAGACTCCCAAGGATGTGTATAATCAAATAAGTAATTTGGGTTAAGTTTAATGTCATTCTTCAGCAGGCGTTTAATAAATGCTTCTTGAAGGGCTGGCAGATTAAACTGCAAATTGGCAGGGCTGCTAATTTGTCAAGCACCCCGCAGCTACATGGCCGGGTGAAGAAAAAACCACCCCCAAAACGTCTTTTCACTGAGTCACTTACTCTGCTTTTATCACGGTTTCCTTTTTGCACTAATTAAAAGGTCTATCTTTAGATCACAGTTTACAGCTCTGAATTCAAACTGAACTGTGGACATTTGGTTATTGTACAACTTTTTCTTTAGAAGTGCAGATTGTTCGGGTAAAACTACTGACTGAAGTCCATATGTTGCTGTACATAATGTATTGGCCCCCCTCTACCCCATCCATCAGTGGAAAATGTGCACCAGTAACCAGGGGCAATATTCACAGAATAATTAATTTACCACTAGGAGTTGGACTAAACTGGCCCTAAAAGTTTCTCCTTCTTATTCCTAGTTCATAAATCCACTGAAAATTACTTGTTTTTGTTTTTTTTTGTATTGCATTGTGTTTATTAGATTCACTCTAAAATCACTGAACGACACATACACAAAAAAACCCTCATGATCATTTAGGAGTTTTTGTGAGTTTAGAGCTGTTTGTGATAAACAGTTGTATTTTCCAGAGGAGATGCATCTAGTGATAAAATCCTTTATGACTTAATCTGAAGCCATGATTCAATTTTCTACAATATGAAATAAACAGGCTAATTTGCAGTGTGAAATCAAATAAATTGTGCATGTAGTGGGTTTGTTGTGGGCTTTTCAGTGAATAATTGTTTAAATGGCATCACATGCAACGTCATGATGGAAACAATATTAATTTCTGAATTACTTTGCTATTTATGTGAATTTATTTGGGCTATACAGATTTATTTGGGGATCAGATCTCAAAGAGACTCCCTGGAAATATAAAATTGTCACAGATACAAAACCTTAGTTCCACATATATCCACACTTACATGTAGCTCTGAATAAAGGTGAGGAGGCATATAAAACATATACATTTGAAATGCGACATGAATGTAAAATTAAGGAATTTATACATAAGTGTGTTGTGTTGGGGCATTGGCGGCTCAGTGGTAGATTTCTCACCTACCATGCAGAAGGCCTGGGTTCAATTCCCAGCCAATGCCCAAACACCAGCCACTGGATGCAGTGCCGGTCCAAAGCCTGGAAAAATGGGAGGGTTGTGTCAGGAAGGGCATCTGGTGTAAAACCTGTGCGGACCAGTTGGTCTGCTGTGGCGACCCCGAACAGGGAGCATCTGAAAGCAACTTCTTCATACATAAGCATGTTGTGTTCATATGGTATATGAATTATGTCTGCTTAAATTCTGCTGGCATAAAAGCTGTGAACTTGCAGAGAATATATATACACTAACTGTAATTTTGAATTGTATGCCATTTTAAGAAATATTAGGATTATTTTGAGTTACCCTGTAAGTGGTATCATTTTGTCTTCACATGGCAGGAACTGGTTTCTGCAATTTAATACTTGGCGTTAATCAGCATTCCCAGACTGACTTTCAGCCTGCAATAAATTACACAGCAGATGCTAAATTAACCTGTTTGTTAGTGAATCAGCTAGGGCTTTTTTAAACGTTTGCACATGTTTTCAAAACTTGAGTGCATCAGGGCTTTAGACTGAAAAAGTTACTTAAGACTAGTCTTAAGATTCTTTGTGAATATGGCCTGTTGGATGGTCCCCTCCCTATAGATGCAGGGGTCTCATTACATTTACATTTCTGGCATTTGGCACACACCCTTATCCAGAGCAACTTTTATATCTAAAATGTTTATCTCAAAATTTATACAACTGAGCAATTTGAGGGTTAAGGGCCTGGGATTCAAGCTCACAACCTTCTGATCAGTAGCCCAACGCTTTAAACACTGAGCTACCACATCCCATTTAGCTTGTAGTTATGTGCTTGATATGCCAGGAGTAGAGCATTTATATTATATGATATGTGGCTGTGTTGCATGATTCATATGTTGCTGTTGTGAAGTGTGAAGCATGAGTCAGACCTCATCTTCTATGATTCTTTCAGGAGAGCTGCTGGATGGCCAGCGTGGCTTGGTTCCTTCTAATTTTGTGGAGTTTGTCCAGGACAAGGAGAAGCTTTCATTGGATGGAGCAGAGGATCTGGGTCAGCTGGAGCATGGCTCTTTAAGCCTGACAGCCATAGATGGAGGCGTATCCCTGGACAGTCTAAGCATCGACTCTCTCGGGCCCTGCAGTAACGGGACTGGCACTCTGGATGCTGAGGAGCTAGCTGATGACATTGTGCCTTACCCGAGAAAAATCAACTTAATCAAACAGCTGGCAAGGAGCGTCATCGTTGCTTGGGAGCAACCTCTAGTGCCCCTCGGTTGGGGCAACATCAATGGCTACAATGTTTTAGTAGATGGGGAGGTGCGCGCCACTGTGCCGTTCAGTGGCAGGACCAAACTCCTGGTGGAGAAGCTGGATCTGGCTGCCTGCACGTACCGTGTGTCAGTTCAGAGTGTGACAGACCGAGGCCTGTCGGATGAGCTCCGCTGCACCATGCTAGTGGGACGGAATGTCACGGTGGCCCCGACAGGCCTACGCTTGGACGACATCATGCGTGACTCAGCGGAGCTCTCTTGGCTCCCCAGCAACAGCAACTACTCACATACAGTGTTTTTAGATGGAGTTGAGCATGCCGTGGTGAAGCCATGCTGTTACAGACTGCGCTTTAGCAACCTGAAAGCCACCACCGTGTATAAGGTGAGGGTGGTGGCCAAACCACACCAGGTGCCCTGGCACATGCCACTGGAACAACGAGAGAAAAAGGAGGCAGGGGTCGAGTTCTGCACACAGGCTGCAGGTCAGATGCAACTTATGTCAGTGTATTGTTAACTGCAATAATAATAATAATAATAATAATAATAATAATGTAATAATCTGTATTGTTAGATGGTATTGAAAGTCTAGTGTCAAAAATAGAGCACAATAGAAATGAGCAACTGTTGGAATAGATCACTTCATATGTCTTAGTAACCCAAGATTTAAGACCCGAGACCAGTGGATCCTGGTGATCAATTATTCAGTTCCATCAGTTATTAAACACAAATTCTTAATTTGTTTTAAAATATTGAAATTGTTGAAATATTGAAATCTTAAAACCAGATATCTTTGTGTAGATGTATGGAGTCTGTCCTGTCTTCTTCATCTTCTCCATTATAGAAAAGACATATGTTGATATATATGAGACATCACACAATACAGAGCAAAAAAGGGTTCAATGTGACTGACATTAAGAGTTATTGTGAAACTGTAAAATGTAAAACTCTGAAAACTTGGTCTGGAGTTCTGAGTGGGTTAGATAGACAAATCCATTTCTAAAGACTTTTTCGTAGTGGTTGTGAAATGGTATGGAGAAGACTAGGAAGGCATGTTCTTCATTTAAAATATTTAAGGTTTTCAAGGCATGTTCTTTATTTAAAACATACTACAAGCAAATGAAAATGGTCTAATTAAATGGATGTCCATGACCATAGCTGAAAGTTTTATCTTGATCTTAAACCCATCCTTCTTTCTAAAGAACAATCACATAGCCTTGAAGCATTTTCATTAACTACCCTAATAAAGTGATTACTTATTTTTAAGCCATGCCCATCCATAAATTCCAAGCAGATTGTGTGATTATCATTTTTATGTGGCAAGACAGCATTTTTAAAAGTATTTAATACACATGCAGTCTATTAAATTTTATTTGCGTTTTAACAGAAATCTGTTCAACAGGGAATCAAACGATAGATGGAGGAAGCATCACTACAAGACACCATACATGAACTAACTAATTTTTACTTGTACTTTATTTACAAGATATTATTTAAGTGCATTATACACCTAATCTTAAGAGCCAACAATTAACCTGAGTTAATTTGCTAGTCTCAAAGTCTAAAGAGCTTTTTCCACATCAAGGAAACTGTAAAACACTTGTCTATCGAGCCATAAAGATAGACTATTCCTTGTGGGCAGGCAGAGCCCTGAACCAAGAGGACACTCTGTTCCAAACTGCACTGATCCGGCTGGATTTAATTATCTGTCCCCTGCAGGCCCTCCTCTGCCACCCAGGGACGTGCACGTTCAGTGTGGACAGGCTCCAGGGATTCTGCAGGTCCACTGGAAGCCTCCGTTGTTGACGCCTATGGGGACCTCCAATGGTGCCAACGTCATTGGCTATGCAGTGTGCACCAAGGGCCAGAGGGTGAGTGCACGATTCACTGAACATTCATCATCAGCTATGCTTATGTAATTCATCCAGATTGCTAGTCATCACTGAGAAGATCAGAAAAAGTTTCAGTCATGATTTAGGCCAGTGGCTCCTGGAGGTCTAGTTTCCTGCAGAGCTTTAGTTCTGGCTTGTCAGAACTCTGACTGGTTCCATTAAAGTTAACCTGACTCTTGGCTCAGGGCTGGGAAATGCTGTTTTAGGTAATACTTGTGCCATCTGTTGGAGAGAATAAGGCATTACTCATCTAAAAGCATGGGTTTTCAGTTTTTGTTCTGGGTATCCATGCAAAGCGTATTGCAGAATGTTCTTCACAATGTTCTGCACTTGCACACTTTCTCTAGCTCATCAGCTGAAGGGAAACAATTCATGAGCTGGATAATTTGAATTGGAAGTAGAATGGGAAAATTATATTTGTGAATCTCTGGATTATAACTGTTATAGCAGTAAAGATGAGGAATGACTGAAATCAAAAAATTTGTCATTGTGAAAATTGATAGCGCACATAAAAAAAATGGGACTCGTAGTACAATCATTTGTTCTTATTATTGGTTTCAGATTGCTGAGGTATTGTACCCACTGGCTGACTTTGCTACAGTGGATCTGAATTGTATCCAGTGTTTGGAGGCCCGTGAGGTCGTGGTCAGGACTTTATCAGCACAAGGCGAAAGCCAAGATTCGCACATCGCCGTCATTCCTAGTAACCTGCTCGTGCCTCCACCCCAAACCCACCTGCCACCTCACCACATGCAATCTCCCCTACCACACCAAGTGCCCCAGCCCCTGCCTCCTCACCCTGCACTCCCGCCTTCAATGCAGTCGCTTCCCCCTCATCCTGGCCCTGATACAATTTCCCATCTTCAAACTCTTCCCATTTGCCCAAATCAGCCAGTCACTCATCTCCAGCCCCATCCTATGCCCCATTCTACTCAGCCATCTCCTCCTCACCTCCACACTTTAACTGCTCACCCCTTCCCCCAACCCCAGCCTACCATGCCAATACCTCAGCCCACAATCCTAATACCTCAACCCACCATCCCAATGCCTCAGCCTCACATTCCCCAGCTGCCCCTTCCCCAGCCACAGAGACCACCAAGTGCCAGAGAACTGGAAACCAAAGAGCAGGTACCAGGCATGCTTCATTCTGCTGGGGGTCCTGCACAACCGTGGGAGCCTGTGTGTTCTCCATCTGGCCTACCCCCAGCTCTGCCACATGGACACACTCTCGAGGCACCGCCATGCCCTAATCGCCGTTCACCTTCTCCTCAGAGAATTCTCCCCCAGCCAAGAGGCACACTCATCCCGGATACAATGGCCAAAGCCATCGCCCGTGAAGCTGCCCAGAGAGTGGCTGCAGAGAGCGGCCGGGTGAGTGCTGACTGATGCAATAAAATTGTTTTCTTAGAAATACTGGTACCGGGGCCTCATTAGGATTCATGACACACTGCAGAATCTGTTCGAATGCATCAGACATGGTTACTGAGGTTTCTGAAAGTATTTTGCTGTATATAGATGGAGAGGCGAAGTCAGGGCTTTCACTCTCAGAACTCAGATGAGGAAGAGGATGAGGAAAGCTATCAGTCTCGCAGAAGAGGAGCATCTGTGGATGACTTCCTCAGGGGCTCAGAACTGGGCAGGCAGGTATGGGAGCCCAATTATCACATGATGTCTTTTTAGTGTGTATATATTGTTTTGGTTAAATAATTAAAAAAACTATTACTATTAGCCATTGATTGTGTTGACCCTTGGCTAGGCTCTGCCTCCATTTTTAACCTTTTAAAGGACAGCATATCAACTATGGAGGTTACAGTGACAAGGGTTTACTCTTAGAATAGGAGAAGAGGGTTCCTCCATGATTTTTTTTTTTTTTGGATGGTTAACAGCTTTAGATTTTTAAATGGTTCTCCCTGGAACATTATCTAAATGTCAGAGACAAACCAAGTAACCTTTTCAGGTGCCAAATGGAAGGGCTTTTGTTCAATGCAGAAGATTGAGCCGATACATCCAATATTTCAGTTAGAAGACAGGAAGGTTTATGTGTATATATTTAGTGCGAATGGATCTTGTTTTGTATTTCCAGTGTTAGCTAGCAAATAGCAATTTAGGCTGTCACCATTTTCCATTTCACAGCAATTAGCAAATATTGTATTTTTTTTTTGTTTAGACCAAACATGCTATTTATATAAATGCATTAACTTTAGAATAGAAATACTTTGCACAAAATTGCTAGCTTGCTAGCCATATATTTTAAATCCTGGTATTGTTGTCCTCCCATTGTATAAACCATTTCATCCATTGCCCCCTCTTTAAAATGTTGAGATATTGGCTATGTGATGTATAAGCATGCCATGCGCAGTATAGTTTGTTGTATCATGCATTTTTCTCATCTTTCAGTCTATGAACAGCTACTGATCTCAGCCTTAGAAGAGTAGCTGTGGTTTAGATGGAGACTTTGTCAAAACTTAATAACTAAATCTTCAGGTTGAGTTTTGCTGTTTTTGTGCTGTCCTCTGAATGGATGTTTCATTGCCACAGTCCCACTACAGTCATAGTGAAGAGTACCAGACAGAAAGCAGCAAAGGTTCAGACCTATCTGACATTATGGAGGAGGATGAGGAGGAGCTGTACTCTGAAATGCAACTGGAGGATGGACGACGGCGCAACTCACACAGTGCACTTAAGGTGGGGCCTGATATGATTGAGACATTAGGAGTGGATCAGCTGGATTTTCAATTTTAAAACAAATTGTAAGCAAATAAATTAGTTTGCATCATGGTCATGTGACAGTGAAGGTGGTGTAAAAGTGATTAGGGTGGAAAGACTATTAAATATCCTATAAAAAGTGCATAGCTGCCGGTGGCTTGTAATTCATTCTTGCATCTGCTGAACTACAAGTAGTTGGTTGTTTACGGTGAAGATTCCATTAATTGTATGATTTATTTGATTAATGCATGAACACAAAATCAAGCCAAAAATAGTACAATTCTGCCAGCATTTTTGAAGTTGAATGTTGAGTCTTTTATATCTGTTGTACCTTTTGCTATAAGGTTGGAGGCAACGTTTCGTCAGGAAGGCTTGATCGGGACTCAAATCGGAGGCCAGCTCGTGGAGGTCCTCAACCCCAGCGCAGACCTCTTATGGTTCCCTCTATTGGTCAGTGAACCCCAAGTTTGATACATGACTCAGTTCAACCCTGCTCAACAATTTATCATAGATGTTCAGCTAATACCAATCCTTGCTCAAGTTCCAAGGTCAAACCTTTTAGATTATAAAATTGCTGTCTAAAAGGGCCCCTGGAAGACATGAAAGTCTCAAGTAATAAGAACTTTTCTTAGTGATATTGACAGCACTTGTGTAGTCCTCTTTGTCTCATTTGCTTAACTGGATGGACTTGTTAGGCAAGACCATGCAAGTGGTGTGGTCTGTTCATGGTAACAGCTCTTTGGTTGGTGTTTCCCTCAGAGATAACCACTGAGAGTAACAGTGAGGGGAACCGTTCTCCGGTCATGGAGGATGTTTACTATGGCCGTGTAGCGCGGCACAGGACATGGTGTTCACGGAGGCATGGTGGCCACAGGCCTCCTTATGGTATGTGTTGCAGCTCCGTGTTCTACCAGAGCACAGTGAGACAGAAGAGCAAGAAAGTGCCATGAGCAAGTTTCTGAAACGCATGAGGTTGAAACGCTGGACTGCCAAGATGGAGGCTTGCATTAAGACTTAAGGGATGCACACTAGGTATAAGATGGTTGCCCTTTATAGTACAGTGTTCGCTTTTCCCTCAGAGAATGTTCTTCCCTGTTGCACCAATCTGCCATGAGATGCCTGCTAAACCCTTCCCTTTCCTTCTCAACTTCAGGTTTTTACTTTGGCTGTGCATGATATTAGGGAGAAAGTTAAGGTTAGTGCCTTACACCAAATTGTAACACAAGGAAATTCAATAATGGTATGTTTCACAGGTGAAAACAAAAAAAAAAACGTACATCCCATGTTGCATTACATCAGCTTTCTGTAATGCACATTGGGCACATTTGCCAGTTCCAGTTTCTGCACGGCCCTGTAAGTTGTACAAGATGTATGTTGTACATCTTAATGTGTAACGTTATCCAGAACTAATCAAAACCAAGTCTTCTTCAGGTCCTGTATACTGCATGGTTAAAGTAGCTTTCTTTCTCTCTATGTTTGCATTTCTTGGACTTCCAGTGAAACACGTTTGGCTTGCAGCTTGTGTGATATGTTGCCATCTGACTGTATTCTACCATTTCATTACATTGCCACATGTTTGTCCATTACCCCACTCAAAGATTTAGTAATACTGAATGAATTGCAAATGAAGAGGATTTTACATGTTAACACTTAAGCCATTGGTCAGTGGTCATTGAACAAATAGAAATGACCTAAAATGACCTCATATTCAATTAAATGGCTGAATGTATGTATGCATGTGAAATTGGATCACAGATTTATGTGCACGTAGCCCAAACACAGGAATTATGGAATTAACCAAACATGACCTCGCCAACATTTTTCAGTCTTCTATGCATCATTTCTCAGGAGGTTACAGGGACCAAGGACGGCGGTCTCCTCCGTACTATGATGAGTCCGAGCCTGAAGACCACTTCCGTATCTTTGTAGCATTGTTCGACTATGACCCTCTCTCCATGTCCCCAAACCCAGATGCCGCTGATGAAGAGCTTCCTTTTAAAGAAGGACAGATCATCAAGGTGAGACATCAAGGCAGAGAATTACAACTGATGATATTTGAGCATCCAGCCATTGTAATCAATATCTGCCTTGCCGTTTTTCTCCGTCCTCTCTTACAGGTGTATGGGGACAAAGACACTGATGGGTTTTATCGGGGAGAGATCCGTGGCCGGTCTGGCCTCATTCCCTGTAACATGGTGTCAGAGATTCAAGCCGAGGATGACGAGACTATGGATCAGCTCATGAAGCAGGGCTTTCTACCCCTCAATACCCCGGTGGATAGAATAGGTACTGCAACTTCAGGCATCAGCAGTTTTACGCTTTCTTTTGCAGAAACTTCTGTTCATTCATTTATTTTCTGTAAATTCATGATCCTAGTCAAGATAGTGATGGATCCAAAGTCTATCCTGGGAACACTGGGTGTGAGGTGGGAATACACCCTGTTTGGTGGAACAGTTCATCGCAGGGCACCCTTGCACACACATTCACATCTAGGGGCAATTTAGACTAGCCAGTCTATTTGCTGGCATGTTTTTGTATGGTGCGAGAGTGAGAAGAAGCTGGAGAATACAGAGAAGAACCCACACCAACATGGAAAACTCAGCAACATTCACAAATAGTAACCAGGGTCTAGGATCGAACCAGGGTCCCAGTAAAGTGGCTTCTGTGAGAGAGCATCTTTACCCAAGTGTTTTTTTGCTAGCAAACATTTCATAAATAACAGTACATTCACATTAAATCTAAGCATAGCACTTCCTTTGCAAATTATTGCGCACTTCTCCGGCATGCCACTAAAAACTTTTTTTAACTGTCCAGAGTGAATTATATGTGGACTTGAAGGCTAGATTTCTCCCCCTGTAAGACAGAAGGATTTTTTAATGTTAGTAAAAAATTGATTATGATATAAACGGTTGAACTGATTCTGACTGGTTAAAAGATCTTAATTACCTTCCTATAACAGCTCTGATCTGCTAGACAAATCAAACTGCAGTTTCCTGGTAACGGCTTTATTTTATTAACTTTAATGAGATAAAAAAGAGAGGCTGATGAGGGAATTATAGTTGCTATAATGTAAGCAATAACAGGAAGTAATTTTTATTTTTTTTTTTTTGGATGTTCCACACTTGACATGTGCTTCATGCTGCTCTTATTCCCACATCCTCTTACTCTCTGCAAGATGTTTAGGGCAAAGTGCCTTACATCTCCAGAGTCAAGAGTTAAATCCTTAACTCTGGATTTTGCATGTTCTCCCATGTGCATATGGTTTCCTTTGGTTCCTCTAGTTTTACTCCACCTTCCAGTAGCAGATCAACTGACTGGACTAACTGGAATAGGTAGATTGCAAACCCACTTTGTGCCTAGTTATTCTCAGTCAAACTCAACATGGCCTGATTTAATATATACATTGGCCTTCTACTATAAAAGACTTTCACTATTAAGAGATACTCTCATTTCTACTTTTCTACAGAGGACAGTCGAAAAGGCGGTCGGCATCCTGTGGCTACTAGAAGAATGGTTGCGCTTTATGACTATGACCCCAGGGAGAGTTCACCAAATGCGGATGTTGAGGTTTAGACACACTCAAACACACACATGCTCATATGCACACACTCTAACACATGCATGCTCTTATAGCTCATATACACACATACTCAAACACACACATGCTCATGTAGCTTATATATACACACACACATCAAATGCATTCTCAATCTTTCACTTTGCTAACACAATTGATGTTCTCTGATACAGGCCGAGCTGACATTCTGTGCTGGTGACATAATTGCTGTATTTGGGGAGATAGATGAAGACGGCTTCTACTATGTAAGTGATTGACTCTTATAAAGGGAGAAACCTTCCAGGGGGTTTTACGGATAATTAGGGTGGTGAAATTTTGTAAATTTGACACACTGGACTCTGGAGTAACAACATTCTGAACAGAGCCAAAATACAAATCCAAGAGGTGGAGCAGGCATCAAACAAACAGGAGAGAACCAGAGGATAATCAGGATGATCAGATGGTAAGAGTAGTCAAATGAACAGGCAAGGAATCTACTCACATTTCAGAACTAGAGAATTGGCAAGACTTTGCGATTAATTATAAAAAAAACAAAAAAATAACTTCAGTAATATAAGGAAATTCAGGTTTGTGGTAAAACTTAGAATATGACATCTGCTGGTGGGGAGGTTACTGAATCTTCAAGGGTGCTTTCAGATGGACAACTAAAGAGCATTTTAGGCCTCTAGATTAAATACAGCTCAGATTGGCTTGCCTCAACGTTAATTAAACATTTCATTAACATTTTGTTTAAAAAAGTCATTCATGTAGTAAATTCATGTAGCTCCAAAGCAGCATATTTATTCTTATATTTATGAACCAAACCAAAGTGTTATCCGGTGAAATGTGAAAAGTGTTTGCATGGCTCAGCTTTCAAAGTTTCTTTTGGCATCACTTCCGATTAAGGATTAAGGACTTGGACTTTTGTGGAACTGGGAGTAACAGCACCACCAACAGATTGGTATGAAGAAGCAAGACGTCCAGATTGTATAATCATGTATGCAGTAACACACTCCAAAGAATAAACAATAGATTAAATAATAAAGCTGCCTCCTTGTTTTCCCATGACACATAAGGACAGGTGCCAGAACCATAAGTTTAGTGTTCCTGGTTTGAATGAAAGGATTAAAGCTTTCCTTAAAACCACGTCTGTTATTCAGAGAACAATGCATGAAACCAGTAAAAGCAGCACAAATGTGAAACACTTAAAATCGATTAGAAATGGATGCAGCTGCATGTGTCTTTAACTGTGTGTATGCGTTAGTTTTCCCCCACTTCATTTTAATTATACAATCAGTGAGACATTGTGATATAATGTGTTGCTCAACACTAATAGCTTATCTACTGAGCTGTTGATGGATATTAGAGTTTAGTGCTCACAGCTAATATCACCACTGTTATAAGTTAAATGGAGCATGTGGTCTTGTTTTGTGTTGTTGACACTGCTCATGTTTGCTTTCACAGGGTGAGATTAATGGACATCGCGGCCTGGTTCCCTCTAACTTTCTAGAAGAAGTGCCTGATGATGTGGAGGTCTATCTCACAGAGACTCCGTCCCACCCTGAGCAGGAAGAGCCAGTGCCGGCGCCGCGGCCAGAGCCTAAACGGGTACACCATCGCCGCTCTCAGCGCTAGGCCCTGTGTCCATCCATCCTCCGTTTGAGTTCCGTCCACTCGCCGTCTCTGTGTTATTTCTTTTAACTTCTCGTGCTTGTTTGTTTTGTGTGGTGGTGAACGTGCAGTCGTGGCTTCCGGTCTTGCTTTTTTTGGAATGGAAGAAGCAAAGCCCACGGTGAACTGAGACAGACAGCACAACTAGAGCATACACTGGGGGATATTGGCAACGCTATGATGAAAGACTGAATCTCATTCCTGCAGCGAGAAAAAAAAGAAAATAAGACTCTGGGTTTGTGTTTTAAAACCCCGGTTAAAATGACCAGGTCATTAGACAAGCATGCGTTTTTAAAAATGAACTTTATTACCTTTTTTATATATGAGCAGTACACATTGGCCTGTGTGTGTTGTGTTGTGTTCCATTAAAGAGGCTTTGTTTCTTTTTTGTGTGTATCACACCTTCATCCAAATTCTGCTCTGAGAACATGCACTTATAAAAAAAAAAAAAAAAACAACAACCAAAACACATTACATTACTGTAAAGCCATAATCAACAGAAATAAATGCAACGCTGAAGCAAAATCTCCTGACGTATCGGTGGATGTCTGTGTTCATTTATGTGTCTTGTCTTTTTTTTTTTTTTTTTTTTATTATTTCTCATGTTTGACGTAAATGTTACTGAAATAATTTCGCTGTATTTTACTTCCTTCCTTTTCTCACCTGCTTGGCTAAAAACAGCAGAGGAAGCTCATTTGAGATCGAAGCAGGTTTCTGGTGTGTAAATGAACCAAAATGCTAGTTTGAACCACAGTTACTGTTGTATATTTTGTTATTGTTGAATATTTTCCTAAATCACCATGTCCCACCAAGTTTCATTCCTCTTACACCATAATAGGTAGAAACATTCCCCTTGACCAGCCTCTCATTTTTTGTCTCTCTTCAAATTAGGAAAACAGGCACAAAGTGTTGCAGGGTTATGAAGTGCTGCCATTGGAGAATCTGACATGAATGTTTAATAAATATGTCCTCACAGAAAACCAAAGATTACGTACAACAAAAAAGGCCCTGTGAATGAGCTGTTACTAATGAAACAATACCCTATTAGAACAAGTGCAATAATATAAATATAATGTGATATGTAGCTGTACTACTATAACAGCTGCTGTTATAGAAAATTAACTCATTCTGACCTTCTGATCAGACTGAAGAATTCATCAGTGCCAATTCTGTGGCATTAAGACATATTTATTATGGTACATCTGACCTAAAAATGATTCATGATTCATAGTTTTTAGTATTAAAGCAGCACTGCACCAGTTACTTTTTCATGTGAGCTCTTGACTGGTGAAAATAGATGATATTTAATTCCCATCCCTGTCCCCCCCCTCCTGATGGCTCTCTCATTAGATTCCAGTGGAAAACATGACTCCAGCACCTGTCCTGGGAAGACCGGCATCCCCGATTGTGCGTCCTCTGTTCCCTGTGGGGTCAACCCATCCCCTTAGTCCTGCCAGGGGGCCGCGAGACCTGAAAAAGAAGAAAGGACTGCTCTCCAAGGGGAAGAAACTACTCCAGAAGTTCTCAAAGTAAAAATCGATGTCATACATAATCAAAAAAGGGCAACATGTTCATGTTTTCAAGAAAATCTACAGCCATGTTCATATTTATGTGCCAAAAAACATGCAGTACAGGCCAGAAATTAGGAAGCAACTTGTGATTTTTTTTCCCATGTGACCATGGCTGGTAATAAGTTTATTTATTCTGAAAAAAAAAAAAAAGAGTCTGAATAAATGTCTGCACCATTGAAAGATCATTTATTTGATTTTGCATTTTGCATCAAAATGTGGATTACATCTTATAGTAGGAATGTATGCCTCATTTTTGGAACCTTTTACATAAAAGCAGCTTTGTTTCAACTAGATATCAATAAATTTGCTTTAAAAAATCTTTTTGTTTGCTTCCACTGGCCTGTAGTGAATATTAGAGCTGCCAGTTTATCAGGTACACCTTGCACACAGGTCACTTGGGTGTTCTCACTTATGTAGTGTTTGAACAGATCTGTAGTGTGTTGTGCCACTCTGAGTGTTTTTTTAAGGTGAGAACAGTGAGAAAGCAAACTGACCAACTGACTGATTGTTATAGAAAAGCCAGATGTGCTGTGTATTTTGGGTTGCAGCATTTTGTGGATGCAAGCTGTTAAAACACTGGATGCAATGTATTTATTAGTATTTAAGAGTTATTTTTAATTAATTGAATTATTATATATTACCAACTTTATGCTGTCAGTGTGATTTCTACACACACTCGATAAAAGCTTGTGCACCTTTTTCCATCGCCACATTTCTGACCAATAATCGATAGACCATGAAAGAACCCATGAAAGCCCTACACACATCTCAGATGTTTGTTTTTTGCCTTTCTCTTCATTTAATTATATACAGTGTGAAAAAGCAATTAGCAAATGAACCGAAACAATCAATTTTCAATCAAACTCTGATTCAGACTTTTAAAAATTAAAACAAATTTCCCATTGTATCTAATAAAACTTTATGAACCTGTATAGTGAAAAAATATTGTTCTGTTGTAGCAACAACAACAAAAAGATAAAAACATTTAAGGCATTGCTCTAAAGTTTAGTTCTTGTACTTTCTGTATTCAATAGTAAATAAATAAATAAATGATCACATACCACCACAGCATTGAACGCAATCCAAATATTCAGCTCATTATTGTTTAACTGTTATTCGAACTGCAGGACTTTTTATTTCAGGAACTTCATCCTTTATTCATCCTCAGAAATGATCATTTGAGTCAAATTGCCATTATATAAAGATATGCTAACTTAAAGGCAAATAACTATAAAACACAATAATAAAAAAAATAACTCGATGATGGATTGTGATTTGCACTGATCTTACAAAACAACAACAAAACACTGACTTTCATTCATGGACCCACACTGCAGTACAGCCTTTTACAGCCTTTTTAACACACACACACACACACACACACACAATCACTGAAAATCAAACTACCAACTAAATAATATCAGCTGAGTGATGGTTGTGCATGGCGTCGAGGAGTGCTAATACTGTGCACAGAGCAGCAGATGGGTTACAGTCTAAGAATATACACTCTTAAAGTGACCAGTGTGATGGGTGGATATGACAAACTGGCAATTTAATAAGTGAGTCAAACCTTCTGTGACGTAGAATGTGGAAGTGTAAATTATGTCCAATCATTATTAATGAATATTCTATATTCATTTCATTTAAACATGTATATCACACACACACACACACACACACACACACACACACACACACACAGACACACACCTGTTACCTGTTAATAAATCCAAAATGTAAGAAGATTCAAAGCCAAATTAAAGGCTGAGCTCTTAAAACAACAAAAATAAATAAATAAATAAAAAATTAGGAATGCTTAAGTCCTGTGTAGAACCGTACAACTGTTTCCATAAGAAACCTTAATTATCTAGTGAGCATTTAAACATTCCTCTTTTAAATATATTACAACAAATAATTCTTTTAGAGACACTTTAAAGTAAAAATCTCTTTAAATATTCTATATAATAATGACAATAATAATAATAATAATAATAATAATAATAATAATAATAATAATAATAATAATAATAATAATGTCAAGAAATCCTTCCAGACAACTTTTCAGAGAGTATTAATTAAACATTTATTGTTATCATGGTACTATACATGCTGTATACTGTACACTTAAACCCTAAAGGAGGAGAATTATTAAGTGCTTTATCTAGAGCTTTACAAAAATGTATTTTCCTATCAGAAATGGTTCACAGTACTCTTGTGTAACCTTTTGTGTATTAAGTCATGTATTGTAAGTCATATACTGTAAGTCTGTACAATAGACCCTATGTAAAGACCTTTTTAAAGAGTGTACCCGACAACAGAGCGCTTCACTTTCCTTTTAGGAAGATAAGAACCCTTATGGAAAGTGTTTTAAACAGGTTTACAGTGTACTGTACTATATATTGTACATTTTCAGACATGACCCAACAAACCATTAAAGAAACCGTGAAGAAAAAACGTTTTCAAAGAATATATGTATTAACTGGGTGGTAAAAATGTTTTAAAAGCTCCACCTTATTGCACAGTATTTTCTACTTAATAATGCCTAGATTCCGCTAGTACCTCCTGGTACTTGGTATACTCTTACGTTTCTACAAAGTTTTTTAGAGTTTTATTAAATTAAGGACTCTTCAGACTTTAAACATCCTAAAGAGAAAGCTTGTTGTAGGGTTCTACATAGAACTTTTAAGGATTTCCACACAGAGGCAAACTAAAAACCCTTAGGGGTAATAGTATGATGTCATTCAGAAGATCAGGTATCAGAGCATAACCAACAGGAATAGATACAGTCCCCTCCGAAGGTATTGGAACAGCAAGGCCAATTTTTTTGTTTTTGCTATACACTGAAGAGATGGGGGTCTGAGGTTAAAAGATGAATATGAAACGGTAGATCAGAATTCTACCTTTCTATTCCTGACATTTACATCTAGATGTGTTAAACAACTTGGTACTTGGAACAAGGCACCTTTTGTCTGACCCCACTCATTCATCAAGTGACTAGTACATCTGACTGGCAGATGTTTCTTATTGCCCAGGTAGGCTTTGTTAGATTGATTAGTTAAACAGTTTATAGTCCTGGGTTTCATCTGTTAAGACCGTATTTGTTTTTGAAAAGGATAAACGAACATAAAGACCAGAGAGCTGTCTATGGGCGAGCCTAGCCAATACAATAATTTGTAATATCCAGAAAAAGAAAGAAACCACTGGTTTACTAATGAATAGACTTTAAACAAAAATGAAGCAGAAATATAGAGGCCATAACACAAAGTGCAAACCACTCATCAGCAGTAAATAGGCCAGATTCAAAATTTGCAAAGAAATACAGAAATACAGAGTCACAAAGGTTCTGAAACCAATATTAACCTCTACCTAGGTGATGGAAAGAACAAAGTATGAAGAAAGAAAAGATCTGCTCATGATCTAAAACATACAAGTCATCAGTCAAGCATGCTGGAGGTAGAGTCATGGCTTGTTTACAGAAAAATTCTGTTTGTCAATTTATGAGAAATTAATCTAATCTAATTTGGAGAAACATTATGCAGCAGGACAATGACCCAAAGCACATTGGGGAAAAACACACTGGTTAAAGTCAATCACTAGACCATACTCCAAACTGGGTGAACTGTTTATCATGTATAAATGTATAAATGATTTGGTTTTGATCCCAAACTAAAGATCTTTTGAGTGGATAGTAAGAAGGAAAAACTGGTCTTGCCATTTTTATGCTTTCACAGGGGAATGTATAAAATAATGAAGTAACCATCAACAACTCAACAAGCTCCATTGTTTTTGTCAAGAATTCATTAATCTCTATCTCTCTCTCTCTCTCTGTCTCACACACACACACACACACACACACACACACACACACACACACACACACACACACACACACACACACACACACACACAGTCTCTCCCTGTGTCTCTCTCCATCTCTGTCTCTTTTGAAAAAATGTAGTCATGTGATTAAGAGCTGTGCTGCTATACTATACAGTGTTTTGGTTTTTGTTGGGTTTTTGGAAGCTCAGTACGTTTACGGGGGAAAAAAAGAGTTTAATCTGAAATGTTGTGGTGTGTTTTGCATTCTTTTAAAGTGTTTAAATACAGTGAAAGGGGAAAAAAAAGATACACAATCAGCAAATAAAAGAGTGTTGAAGAAACAATGGCACCTTCAATCATAATGTCCCCTTACCACAACAAAAGCATAGTCCATCAGCTGAGACGTGTTCCCTGTGTGAAGTTTACCAGTTAAGTGTCGTGGACCAAATCTTCCTAACTAACTAGATTGTATCATATAAATATTACATACAGTATTTTAGAATTTTCCTCAAATCATTTTATATAATACTTTTCCTTCTCATTCCATTCATTATTCTCATAAGTAAGAAAAAGTGTTTAAATATTCAGTTACAGTAAAAATATACAGTGCTTAAGATCAAAATATCACAATTAAGACATCAGACAAGGCAGCCACAGGAAATCCAGTCATCACTTTCTTTTTTTTCTCACTGGAGAGATTGCTGTCACTCAGTATCAGATGGGGGTGTGGCTTACATCTTGAAGGCGGGGCTGCATGATAGAAGTGATTTGGATCAGAAAAGAGCTCTTAATTAATCCTATTCGTATGATATCAAATAAACAATTAGACAAACAATGTTCTGTCTGACAATGTGATATTTACTCATGCACGGTGCAAAACCGGTGGCCATTGTTCTCCATTACTTGTTAAATATATTAGGCTTCAGTAGCTCCAGAGTAAAAATAGAAATGCAAAGTTTGGATGTCAAACATGTTTTGGCTGATTTACTAGTGCTGGGGTGAAAGGGACATTGTGTGTGCTTATGGGTTTTTTTTTTTTTTTTCCATTATTAATTTGAATGCAAATTACAGGTGTGGTTTAGATTGCACTTGTGCTTGGTTTGATCCAGAGTGTAAATTATATTATATTATATTATATTATATTATATTATATTATATTATATTATATTATATTATATTATTTTTAATTTTTTTTTGTGTGAAGATATATTTATATCAAATGTGGTAGATCATTTTCTATTTTAACTATTATTATTATTATTATTATTATTATTATTATTATTATTATTATTATTATTATTTATTATTATTTTTTGTTAGAAAAGTTTAACTGCCACAAAGGAATGTACGAGATGTCTGTACTGTCCAAAAAAAAGTTCTGCCTAAAAAAGAGAGAGAAGAGAAAAAAAATCAAGTCTATTTTTGTTTTAACCATATGAATAATTATAAATATACTGTACAATTAGAAAAATCTATATAATGATAGACATAACTAATGTAAACTGGTAATTCTAAATATTTGTTTGTGTTTAGACGTGTTTGGTGTCACTATGCTTTTACTCTTTTGTACTTTTCTCCATTTGTAGATAATTTCTAAATGTTTATACTTTTTTTTAATATGTTGAAATTTCAGATGGAACAGTGCAAGCATTATTCATGGTGTCTCTCTCTCTCTCACTCATCAAAAACCCCCGCAAAAACAAAACCCTACATTCGTGTGGTCACTCAGTGAATTAAAGGAGAAAAAAAAAGAAAAGCTACGTTCATGATTGCGATGTGACTGTGCATGTGTCATGTACACATTTTTTTCTAAGGGAAATAAATTTAATATTTTTTACACTCGTGCTGTTTGACTCGTATATCTATGATGTGCACTGCAGTTTGTCATTATATCTCGATGTCATGGCCACCAGAGGGCAGTATTAACCTACATTTGAACTCATGAGTCCCGTCACCTGCTCACACGAGTTATGGAAATAATGGACCGTGAAGGGTGTCGGGGGGCGTGGTTTATGGTTATGGGCGTGTCTATGCGCGTCTTCATTAGCAAGCCCACCTACCAAAGGAATAAAATGCTAGAAATAACTAGAAACTCCTATCTACTGCGAATGCTAGTTCATGTCCTGTTTACTATAAAGCTGGTTCATTATTTAGGGTAATTCTTGTTATGTTAGTTGAGGAGTTTGTTTAGAATGTTTACTATAATGCTAGTTTATAAACGAGCCTGATAAGTATGTTGCTATTACTTGATTTAGACTGTTTAGCAAAAATGCTTGTTCATGAGTTAGCCTTTTTGCTCTAATATTCGTTTGTACTTTAGCTTGGTTACTATAATAACAGTAATTTATGGGTCATCCTGTTTATTTTAAAAGCTAATCAATGAGTGTGTTCGCTGTAATGTAAGTGAACACTAGCCTGTTCACTAGAAGGGGGTTATTTTGGGGTTTAAAAAGCTTTGTTGGGGGCTATTATAATGCTAGTTTGAGTTAGCTTTTTTGGGTGCTTTTATAATGCTAGTTTGAGTTAGCTTGTTTGTGCTTTTATAATGCTATTTTAAACTTAGCTTGTTTGGGTTATTATAATGCTATTTTGAGTTAGCTTTTTTGGGTGCTTTTATAATGCTAGTTTGAGTTAGCTTGTTTGTGCTTTTATAATGCTAGTTAAACTTAGCTTGTTTGGGTTATTATAATGCTATTTTGAGTTAGCTTTTTTGGGTGCTTTTATAATGCTAGTTTGAGTTAGCTTTTTTGGGGGCTATTATTAATTTTTTTTGCTAGTTTGAGTTAGCTTGTTTGTGCTTTTATAATGCTAGTTTGAGTTAGCTTGTTTGGGTTATTATAATGCTAGTTGACTTAGCTTGTTTGGGCTATTATAATGTTAGTTTGAGTTAGCTTGTTTGGGCTATTATAGTGCTAGTTTGAGTTAGCTTGTCTGGGCTATTATAATGCTAGTTTGAGTTAGCTTGTTTGGGCTATTATGTTAGCCTGACTTAGCTTGTTTAGCAACTAAACTGTTGGATTACAGTTTTTTGGGTGTATTTTATTTTCTGAAAGCGAGTCCCATGCACGGCGTGTATATAGCCTACACAGTGGTGTGTGCTAATCTTTATTTTAACAAAATGCTCACAGGACTGTTGTTGTCACCTCCCACATAAAGCGTTGATTGCACTGGCTGAGCTGCGTGGCTGAATAATCGCCCAAGCAGAAGCAATCGTGCGGGACAGTGTTGGAATGCAGGACGAGGCTGAGCCACGGGATATCGCTGCCCCAAGAGATGGAGGGACGGAGATAATTATGCTCGTATATCACCAAGTTTCTCTGGCTCTCAGCCCCACGCTCCTACCAGTAAGGAATGAGTCGTAATGATCCTGTGTGGCTGAGGGCCAGCCGATGTTTAAACTTCTTTCCAGCTTTGACCTCTCAATCAATGCCTGCTTTTAACAAGAGCCCTGAGTGAGGACGCAGCAAATCGTTCGTCTTGCTGTGTCTCTGCGAATATTTCACAACCACACCGGAATGACAGAGGTGTATTCAATAGCAGAAATACTCATAAAGGACACAGCCTGAGCGGGACACCATATTCTTTTCTAATATCCATTTCTATGATGAAATGTCTGGGTTCTTTGAACATAATCATTCCCCAGGGTCGTGTTCTTCTTAAATGAGCCATAATATGAAGCAGATAGCTATTAAATGTGGATATACTGATGTCCATGCAGTCAGAGTTAGTGCCCCAGGTGCTGAACATATTCAGGGCACTGAAGCTTTGTAAACAGTTCTCTGCGGTCCATAACACAATGTGATAGCAGAAACAAAGGATTCTCCACAAGCATTATGCATTATGAGCATTAATATTAGAATTTAAATTGCATATAAACTCAGAGTTAAATACAGGCTGAAGCGCCGTTCAGAAGTTACGCACATGGAGTAGAGTTTGTCTAAATTACTCTGCTCATGGACCTAAGCCTATTTTTCAGCTTGAGCGTAGAGCAGAGTTCAAGTCCAGCATCACTGTCTAACAGTTTGATGTAACCATGAATGTCATAATAAAATTCCTGCTTCGGTTGTAAAACTATAGAATGCCATTCAACTGTATATATTAAATACAAACATTCTACACTAATTATTAATAGTGTCATCTTTTATTAAAGTCCACAAAAAGGTTGTTTTTTATGCTGAGGACATCAGAGAAGAGGTATCTTATTCATAGACATTGCTTATCTGGAGAATTTAATTTTTAACGGATAAAATTTAGAATTAAAGTAAGCTGTAAGTGTAGCAAAAGAACATTTATTTAGTGTGTATTTTGTTGCAGGAGCATTCAAAGAATTCACAAAAATATTGCCATTATTTTAATTAAACCTCTAAGGGATACATTCATTCATTCATTGTCTACCGCTTATCTGATTTATTCTCGGGTCACGGGGAGCCTTTGCCTGTCTCAGGCGTCATTGGGCATCAAGGCAGGATACACCCTGGACGGCGTGCCAACCCATCGCAGGGCACACACGCACTCTCATTCACACACTACGGGCAGTTTAGAGGTGCCAATCAGCCTACAATGCATGTCTTTGGACCAGGGGAGGCAAACGTGCTAACCACCAAGCCACCCTGCCCCCATCATTATGATGCAATTGAGCAAAATAAATAGAATACTTAAATCATACTCAGTGTTTATTTTCTAAACATGTTTGGAGTTTCTTGCCTCAAGGCAATATTATCAATATTCTACCATAAAGAACATCAGTGTGAACAGCATGTGGAACAAGATGTGATGCAAATAAAAAGATCTATACTGCAAATGCATTGTTTACTCATCATTTACTAATTATAACTGCTATGCTTCCTACTTATTCATCACCACCACCACCATCATCATCTTCCTCATCCTTACGCTCAACTTCTTCCCTTACACCTCCCTTACACTTCTCTTCACCCTTGCCATCTTCCTCATCCTCATTTTACTTTCTCCATGTAGTGTTGCTCAAAATATTCTTGATCACTTAGTCCTATCTCATCCTCACTTTAATCCACTGAGTGTTTCCCTCTGCTTTACACTTCTTTGAATTTCAGTAGAATAAAGCAGCATCCATCTTATACTGTACCTAATAGAATAGTGTACTACCATAATATATGGAGAAAGAATCTTTCTCTCTCTCTCTCTCTCTCTCTCTCTCTCTCTCTCTCTCTCTCTCTCTCTCTCTCCTTCTCTCTCTCTCTCTCTCTGTGTGTGTGTGTGTGTGTGTGTGTGTATATATATCTTGCAAAAATGCAATACTTATATTCACTAGCTATATTATAGCATTGTTATGTCCTATAGTGTGATTCCTTTATGTGAAATTGTTGCCTCTCAGCAGCAAGCACATTTTTGTGATTTTCTAACACATTTATATAATTCTCATTTTAAAGTTATTCATCTTGACTTACCAATAAGCATGAATAACATGTTGACCTTGGATGAAAAATGGCTGGTATATTGATTAAAGGGTTAATGTTTACCAGAGAAATGATGGTGCTGCAGCTTGTGCACTCTTTCTGAAGGAAGAAGTCTTACTGGCTGCCTGTGGATCATATGACCAATTTTCTTCTGTTTCTTCATTTCTGTTGGATAGCTTTGTATCTTCTCCTGTAGATAAAAAATGGATTTAGAAAATTGTTGGTTGATATTTTTTGTTCATGTTGCCTGGAGGTACCACAGTACCATAGAGGGGCAAATCAAAATAGCAAATTAAAGTGAGATAAAAGAGCTTACAGGACGCATTCAATTTACCATTTCATGACCTTGTGTCTTGGTGTCTTGTGGCTTCAAGTTGTGTGTATGTGTAACTGTCAGAGCATGATATAATGTAATATGCAAACTTGTATGTGCTTGATCAAGGGATATTTTATAAACCGCTGAACAATGAGAGTGGAAGCTGTATTGTTAAATAAACCAAAGATGCAGTGATTATTGTGATCATTACAACTAGCCCAACTATGCATGCAGAAATGTACTGGTATCATACTGGACTTCTGTTAGATGTATTTTAATGCTTTCTCACTAATACTGTATATCCTTATGTATGATTGTTTTTAGGTTTTATATTTGACAACAACAAAAAAGATCATTCTTTCTTCAGTCCAGTTAGGGGCAGAGATTATGGTACCTGTGGTAGTGTTTGTTGTGGGTTGGTTATGCATAGTGCATCTGTCATGAAAGGTAGGCTGAGACAGATTCTGTTGCATTTAACAGATTTATTGAAGGCAATGCAGACAAAATACAAATTTCAAGACACAGGTAGAGGACATAAAACCAGAATGTCAGACACAGAAGCACAAGTCTTTGTAAAGTTCAGGTGAACAGGACAACAATACCAGGCTGGGAATGATCGTCTCTTTATGATGGGTGAGTACGAGTATGGGGAATAGGGAACAGGTGTGTGTGCACTCAGTAGTCTGGTAATTGGGAGCGGATGAGTGGTGCTGAGTTGCGACAGCGTCACACAATACACAACAACAAACATAACAAAAAACTAAATGAAAGAAGAGGCAGGTTTAACAGTGTTGTATGTCTTTTTTTTTGTTCAAGTTTAGTTCTGAGAAAAAATCTACATTTGTTTTCTAGCACATACACAGCACCAATAAACAGCAGTTATTTGATATTCTGATTAAGTCAGGTGCAGTTTTACAGAGGTTCTGTGTGCATGGACTGCATCTTTACAATGCCAGTTTTGGATTTGCATCAGCATTCAGATGAAATTAAAATCTTTTTATATGTGAATGTTGTAATATTTAGCTACAAAAATCCATTTGTAGACTGAAGTTATCAGAATGTGATTAGCTAGGTTGTTAATGTGTCTTTGGAGTGCACTCCAAACAGAAACCATCATTATTGCTTTTCTAATGATAAAACGATAACGTCTGATTCCAATAAAGCTGCAATGGAAGAACTGTGCATTTAAAAGATCAGTGAACTAAATTTCGTTACCAGTGAGGCTAATTAAAAAGGGAGGTGGCGGTGTTGTCAGAGATGCTCAGTTTGATCAAGGGAGCTGTATTGTCTTTCTGTGCTTTTAGATTTTAGGCTTTTAGATCAGACTACATCTTTCTGTTCTCTTGTTGAAAACTGCATACACTATACTGTAAGTTTGTTCATTAAATTCATGCCAACTCTCAAGATATTCGGTTACTTTTAAAATACAGTAGACAGTGGCATATAACATAAGTTTAGTATGATAGTGTCTCAACCATGTTTGGTTTGAGCCTATTAATGTCATCCTGTCCTTGAAAAATTGGAGTCACCAGCATCTCCTGCTAGAATCAATAAATATTACAGCACCTTTGCGTTTGCCATGCTTTAAAGTTTTCTTCTTTTTGTTGATGGAATTAAAAAAAGACTGTTGTTAACAAGATTTTACATGACAGTGTAAGCTATTTAATCAGATGCAGATAAATTTGTTAATTTGCATGCGGGAGCCAATGTTTTATACTGGGCACTTTTCCCCTGTTGGGCTGAATGATGTGGTTGGATGCTGTAGTGATGATTCAGTCACTTTTACAGTCATCAGTTCCCTCAAGTTGATTGTGCCAGAACTGACAGTTCTGCTCGCTTCTGTTTGGGCCATTATACATTTTTAAAAGTACTTAGACGTCCTTAGATTTTTCTTCACGTTCCAGCAAGATGAAGGTGGCTCGACATTACATCCTGGCTTTAACTGATCTTCTCTTCCTGAGGGGACTAAGGTGATATACATCCACAACACGCTCGGAGAGGCACATCCATTTATCACCTATCGCAGAACACCAAGAGCGAGTCCAGCACCAGCCGACCTGCTCCATACATCACTGTCACATGGCTTTGACTGAGCAACACAGACCTCGCTTCTTCACTCGAGCCTTACGCTGGTCAGACTGGAAACCAAACAGTCCATTACTTACTCAATACAATCATTATAGCTATTAGATCACACAAGAGTGCTTGTGGGGATCATAGAGCTGCTGAATTAAATGATGAAATGCGAAGCAGTGGACCACATTCTTTAAGTCATCTGTCTTCGTAGGATGACAAACTGTATCACATGTACTTTTTTGCAACAATTATTAGTAACACAATTTTGGACTGATTTATATAAATGTCATGGTTATTCCAACAGTCCTGATGAACTTTGGAAAACATGCCACCATTACAATAAATAAATAATAAACCACTGTTTAAACAAATATCTCAATTATCTCCTCAGCCCTGAAGAAATTTGTTGTCAGAGTAGTTACACTTACAGTTCTACCTTTACAAAGCACTGACTCCAGAGAATCCTTCCATAAATGTTAAACAAACATCTTACACAAAATGCCATCAATTAACATTTTCACATGTTTTTCTATTTATTCTGTTTTAATGACCGAAAGAACAAGATTGCAGATACAAGCGGCAGAAATGAGATTTCTCCACAAGGTGCCCAGGTTTACTCTCTGAGATCAGGTGAGAAGTTTGGAAATCTGTAAATCTCTGCATTGTGAGGAACCAGTTGAGGTGGTTTGGGCATCTGATAAGGATGCACCCTGGTTGCTTCCCTTTAGAGGTGTACCAGGCACAGCCATTAGGCAGAGGCCCTGTGGTCGACCCATGACCTGCTGGAGGGATTATATCTCCTGGCTGGCCTGTGACCACCTGGGGATCCCTGAGGAGGAGCTGGAGGAAGTTTCTGGAGATGGGGAGGTCTGGGCATCTCTGTGGTTTAGGGAATGGATGGATGGATGGAAAGATGGATATTCTGTTTTATAGAAATAATAACAGAGTAAATGCATTAATATAAACTTGATTTGAAGCACTGCTGTCAGAGCTGTTGTTACACAAAAGTCATCATCACTTTCTGACCAGTCAGTAGCCAGAACCTATAAGTTATACAGAAAGCCTTCAGGACAGAAGAGTTTTTTTTTTTTTTTTTTTTTTTTTTTTTTTTAAAGGTTTTTTTTTAAAGGTTTGAGTGAGGAAAAACTGATGACATTCATATATGTATAGAAAAAATATAATAAATGAATAAATACAAGATAAAGATACAGAGCTTTGTTCTGTAATTGCTATATAAATGGAATAAACTACTTACAGATGTGCTGTTATAGGAAAAAATATTAATTTTACTATAACAACATTCAATCATGTTTAATTCCTTAGATATTAATCCAAAGCAGAGGAAATAAAGTATGTATTTTACATAAATTTTATGATGGGAAAATAATGTCTTTGTGTGTCGTGTTTAAAACACAGCATATTACTTTTTTATTTTCATTTGTCCATCCCATAATTGGTTCTCAGATCATCCAATCTACTATTTTGTCTGTCCTTAAATACTGTAAATTGTGGATTTAAAAAGAAAAAAGTAATGCAAACATACTTCACTGATTTTTTTTTACTTTATACACTGGATCGTTGCCATGCAACATTATAATCTATGCATAATACCAATGATCAAAACCACAAGGTACTGTAGCTTACATCTCTGGCCTGGATTACTGCTAAGATTTGGAGCTTTTCCCAGATGTGAGTAATGCAGTACCGATGATTTGCAAATTGTATGATCACAGCTTTAATGACTGGTGCCAGCCAAATCCTAAATAAACCGCATTAATTAATTCTCTGCATTTCAGCATGCAGAATGATTGATCTCCAGCAAAGTCTTTGAATGTTAAAAATAAAACTTTTTAGATCAGATCAGTCGATTGCACATTTAGCTCCCGTGGCTTCTTTTCATCTTGCTTCTGATCACCATCTTTTTCTCCAAGCATGTTTTTGGAAAGAACAATAGTTTCCGACCTTTAGGTGTTGCCAGAAGTGTCTTTTCCATTTACATAAGCATTTGCTTTAGCATTGTGAAGGTCCACACTGAAAAGCCCTATGAGGTTAAACACTGGAGGCCGCGGGAGACGTTTCAGTCTGATTTATTCCACATATTAATGGCTTGTGCATGTCCTTATCAAACAGCAGGACATTAAGCCATGCTTTGTCATGCACAGATCTGACAGCAGCGTCAAATAGGGCCAGAGAGACAAGGGGACAGGCCTGCTTGTGTCTTCTAACTGACACATGATTGATGAAGCCTGTTTTATCTTGTTCGGTGTCTCCTCATTCTCACAGTGACCTTGATCACTACATTAAAGCTGTGATGAGTCATATTTTTAGGATCCTTTTGACCCTCATGTGGGTATTAAACATCTAGAAGACGGGAATACCAAATTAACCAAACAGCCAATTATGTGATTCATCAACCACATGAAATATAAAAAAATTACATATTTAACAAATATAATAATAGGTGTATTTATGTAGGAAAGTTTCAGATTTATAACCACAGTCAGTAGGGGGCGCAGTTGTCTTACTGCGCTGAAGATTTTTTGACATTTTGCGTCAGTTGCTTGAGGGTTTACTGTCTTTTTTTAATATCACCTTTTTTTTATTATCAGAAAGCCAGCTGATAAAAAGTCATGGCCTTTGTTCATTGCAACTAGATTTCACTGCATATTCATACCTGAAATGTGAAAAACAGGCCCCATTAACACAGGACCATGTACATGTAATTGGGGCCTGGAGGAGATTGTAGTGACTTGAAGAGACTGTAAGTAAATTGTGGAGGTCCCCTGCTCACAGAGAGCCAACACACAAAACCAGCAGTAAAGAATTTTCTTCTACTTTTATTTTCCACAACTCCAATATTTCAAATGGGAATGTTCATATAATTTAATACCATTCTCCAGGAGTAGGGTTTGAAAATGTTAAGAAACGTGGATTTCAAAAATTATTTATTGAATGTAGCATCGGTGGAAATGTTTCTACTATGCAAAGTAATATGTGACAATTACTAATAAATAATTCAATAAAATTTAAAATTTTTTGTACAGAAAAGATACAGAATCTGAGAAAGAAAGACAAAGGTCCTGAATTTTTCTCACCTAGTTTGCACAAATAGAAAAGAAACGTAATGCAATACAACAACACTACTACTACTACTACTACTACTACTAATAATAATAATAATAATAATTGTTATTATTATTATTATTATTATTATTATTATTATTATTATTATTATTATTATTATTATTGTTGCTGTTGTTGTTGTTTATTATTTATCTATTATAGTTTAATGGTTTACTATTATTTCTCATTACTTTTCTCTTCTATTTGCTCCAGATCATGTGACTCCACAGAGGCATTCAGCCTAAATGGTTTAATCCTGAAACAGAATGTTTGGCTCCACAGGATGAACAGTGAAGAGCTTTGCACTGTCCTCTAGCTGCACAATGGCCTTGTTGGGGTTTAGGAGCCAGTGAGCTTCATGGTCACTGCATTTAACTCATGGGGAGCTTGGAGTTTGTAGTGATGTTCAGCACAGAGTTTTTGCCCATGACGATGCTGCAAATGACCCTGGCCATGTGCCTGGCTACAATAATAAAAGGTGAGCATTTTCTTTACAAACTGATATTAAATTGATTGCACCATTTTTGCATGTTTTATTTATGAGCTTTTGTAAATTTAAAAATGTCTGATAGAGTTTGCTTTAAGACTCGACAACAACCACAACAACAACTATAATATTAAAAAACTTGATTTAAATAAAATAGCAGATTGTACACAATCAGTTTAATGCGTTATAACGCAAACAGTATAAATGTTGCACTTTTCCAGGAGCTAAACAAGCTTATATGTAGGTATCTGTATTCAAAAATCTCTATATTAAGGAAAACAGTTAATGTCTTTCACCTGCTCAATGCTGTTCACCTAAACCTGCATTTCAGCATCATTATTGAAAGCAAACATTATGTTGAAATGTTTAGCACTTTTCCATTAAAACTAAAAAAAGAAAAACTTTGGAAACACATTTTTAAACATTATGTACTTTTAAAAAATAATAAAAACCTGAGCTATACACATATTTATGAACAATACGTAAAAGAAACGAATCGAAAATGTTTAGAAATGTTATGAAAAACCTGAAAAATGTTTATACATTATGTAAAGATATTTTAATACAACTTGCTAGTTTGAACGCTGATGGAAACAACCTAGCTTTAATAGCTAGTGAAATGCTGTAACTTGCATGGAGATCTCAGGATTTTATTTGTAAGGATGGCATCAAACTGCAGCCTCTTCCACTTCATTTTTTGTAGCACATCATCTGGGTTTTGGTAGTGAATACGCAACTCTCTCTGAAAGTAAAACTGGTACAATGTTCATGAATTCTAGTTCTATATGATAGTACATATATGAGGTTTGGTGTTATACTGTAGGTAATATCCTACATGAGTGTAAAAACATTGTGACTCATGGCATTGCAACTCATAAGATTAGCCATCGATCAGGGTGATAATTAGATGCGGTTGGAGCCCGAACGTTGGCCTAATATACTCGGACAACCTTGTACGCACTAGTTAGTGCACTTCTCCCCTGCAGCTGTAGCCATTAACCTACTTTGAGTCCGCATGGGATTTCCAGCCTCAGCTTAGAGACGGGATTTATTTGTTAACCTCATAGCATTAAAATCGATATGAAGCCAGTAGGAAGGTTCATCAAATGGATTAGCAGCGTGTCATTGAGGTGCGCGGCTGTTCTGGTTTAGAGATAACCTGAATAATAGAGTGGAAATTCAAGTTGTCTGCCCAGCACTGATAAAGCCTTGATACTGTTTTTCTGTCCAAAAGGGTCGGTTCTTTTCCATAACCCTAAATTTAATATAACATTAGATAACATCAGATTAATATGGAGGTTGCAACATAATGTGAAAAACTAAAAATCAGTGCACAGTTGATCAGCTGCAGTTGCATGTGATGCTGATAATCATTTTTTACTACTTGGAGTTTTCTGAGAAATGATGACAAGTACGACACAAAAACAATTTGTAATATATTTCGATGGTTTGTATAACACATGGGAAAGCCTTTCTGAAACAACAGTACAACTTCAAAGAAGTGCAAAGTGTCAAGATGAACCCTCTGTGTCTCTGGCTAAGTGTCTGCTCAAGGAGGGATTTGGCACGCTGCTTGTCTTGAGGCACTGAACACCTGATGAGAGCATTTATGACTGCTTTTCCTGCTGCTCTCTGAGGGGGCTGCATATGAAGAAATCCTCTTTCACACTTCCAGAGCGAGTCTCTGGGGAGTGTCTGGTGTTTGTGTTATAAGGAAATGAATTTTCTTACCCTGTGACAAAATTTACAGTTGAGATGACTGAATAACACTCCAGTAAGAGGCTGTGAAAAATGAAAAATGTGGCACAAAGGCCACACCTCCTTCAGTGGGACTGATGGCAGAGAGGCCAGACTTCCTTCATTGTGGCTGACAGGCACAGAATCAAATCCTCCTTCACTAGACTGACAGACACTTTTTCTTTTTTACTAGAACTAACAAGGCCACACCTGTTTCATTAAGACTTAAACATGCAAAAGCCAACCTCCATTTCTGAAGGTCTGAAAGGTCTCTCAAAGTCCAGGCCTCATTTACTAAAATTAGGCACAGAGGACATGACTCCTTCCTGGTCTGACAGGCAATCTTTCATCAGACTTTGAACATTATATCAAATATAACATATTTACATGTTTTAATTGCTGTTAATTAAGATTTCAGCCACCACCATATAGAACACTTGCTTACGTTTAAGGTGAAGCACCTGCCCACTCTCACACAATACTCTTAACATGTTTCTAGCAGCTGTGCTTATTTAAAATATCTTTTTCTAGTTTTACAGTTCCTTTAGTTTTATTTTCCAAGGTGTGTATATAATATTTATAGGATGAGTTGGTATAAATCGGCTAGCAGAGCTAACAGGCCCCAACAATCTTAAACAATCTATACAATATGTTTTACTTAACAATCTTAAGTAAAACATATTGAATTGTATGAAGTAGAGGGTCAGACTGATTCCTTTTTGTAGATTCACACTGTCAAGTGATTATACCCTCTGGACTGTCTGTATTAGGGCAAATTTATTTAAGACTTCATCTTTACATCCATAAAACATCATTAGAAGTTAAAGTCACTGAAATCACATTTTCCCTTCTCCTGATGTTTGATGTAAATTTTAATCGAAGATCTTTCTCATGCCTACATGATGTTATACATGTCTCATGTTTGACTGATTATTATTATTATTTAACTGATATTTGCATGAACGAGCGGATGTACTGGGTTCCTAAAAAATTAACCGGTTAGAGAACATCACTGTAAGTGGTCGGAGTGCTCAAAATTTGTTTTAGGTGTATGGTTTGAAAAGTAACTGTAATTTACCTTAACATAATTTGACATTAAATGTCATTGTACACCAATGTGAATACCTTCGTATTTTTGGTATTTTGGAGTGCAAAAATGTATCCCTGAAATATTTGTTGACTGAACCTATTTCATGGTCTCCTGTAGGAGCAAAGATGGAGGAGCTATCAGAAGACCTAAGAACCTCTTCATCAGCACTGACCTATCAGGTCCTCAATGCAGATCATTTCTTTCTGAAAGACAGCAGTCAGACCTCAATGGGAAATTATACCCAACATTCACAGAAACAACCCTTCATAATCACTGGGCTCACTGGGAAGCCTACCATCAACATCAGCTTTGGGCACATGTCTGTAGAACAGGCTATTCCTCTAGACTTGATTAACACTGGTCCCAAGATCAGAGCTTTCACACTGGCTCGTCAGGTGCGTTCTGCATCCCCCATTATTCCACTGTTGTTTTATGCAACCAACAAGACAGACGATATGATGGATTTGTCAAGTCGAGTCAGTCCAGGGCAGAGTAACACTGGGTACATATGTGTTACAGCACACGCCTTCTGGAAATCGCAAGAGATCAGAGGGACCTGCTCTATTTCGGAAAATGGAGGCTTCTGTTTGGCTCAGTTAAGGCCTGAACCAGCATGGTTTAGTCCAGGGACTGCCAGATCCAGCAAAGAGCGCCGAGCTTCTTCACGTGGGACTGTTGTGGAGCTTTACTATCAGACCAGGCCCAGTCCCATCAGCCAGTGTATTCCTCAAGCCAGCAAGCAGTGGCATAGCCCAACTCAGGAGGATACAATTGGACAGCAATCCAGATCCATTCTGAAGAAAGTTGGCTATGTAAATCTCTTGCGTTCACCTCCAGGGAACCCTATGTTCATGCGTCTACGTCTGGGTGGTGCTGTGATAATCCAGACTTCTTCTAAACCCCTGAAGACTACAGACATGGCCACCTTCTATGTCTTTTTGTCCAGTACCTCCCAGGTAGATTGTTTCATTCTCAGGTGAGCACTTTTAACTACAGGGCTGCTGTTGTTTGGATTTATTATTGGCTGGTTGTGGACTGTTTTCACAGTGAAACCATAACAAGTTATTCATACACCACACACACAACCATATCAGTGTCACAGCTGTGCTGAGAAAGGACTACCCCCTAGATTTTTTCTGAGGTGCTTGCATGGTGGTCACGTTATATAATACACTGAACATAGCAACAAAGGTAAAAAAAAAAAAAAGACCTGTATAGAAGGTGGACCTGATACCTGATTTGGCAATACAAACCTAATTTGGTAGAACAGAATCAATTTGATATTTGGTTTCTAAAATCCATTATTATTGAATTACAAGTGTTGGATAAAGAGCGCAGCAGATGGGGTCTGAGGCAGCAATGTTGTAGTCTGTGGTGGAGAAGCAGAAACTTGGATTTCAGATAAAGTTCTCTGTTTACCAATCAATCTATGCCCTAAGTATATCCTTTACATATGGTCATGCCCTAAAGATTAGTGCAGGTAGCAGAAATAATATTCCTCTGCAGGCTTGCTGGGTTTACTCTTTGTGATAGGGTGAACACAATCTGGGAGAAACTCAGAGTACAGCCACTGTTGAAATGTATGAACTAAAAATAGCCATTTATAAAGATACCCCTTGCTGGGAATATACTCTAAGCTAAACTCTATCAGGCATATCCCATATTTATCAGACACCAATGGAGACCCAGGGCCTGCTCGAGAACATTGTGTCTCACATTTTGCTTGGGAATGTCTAGGGATTCCTTCAGGAGAAGTCTGGGCTTACTTCCTCAGCCTGTTGCCACCACCAGCAGAATGCCACTAATGGTTACCATGGAGACAAAAGTTCATGTGTTTTGGTTTCCACCCCTGTCCTATCATTCGTTTGTTCCTCTGTTGTGTACACCTGTTTTGTCCTGTACTTCATCTGTGTATACCCCGCTGTTTCATTGTTTCCATGGAAATTCCTGTTCATTGTATTTGTGCACTTCTTTGCTTGTTTTTTCCAGTTTTGTTTACTTCCTGAATTTGACTCTCACCTGTTTCTTTCAATTTCCATTGTGGATTTTCCTGTTCAACTCTGCCTGCATGAATTCTGACCTGTGCCTGTGTGTGGCACTGACTGTAATTCATGGATTGGTAAGAATCAGATGGCCAGATTGGGATTCACAAAGAAATAGAGAGATGAACCACAAAAATTCTGGCACCAAGATGAACCTCTTGCAAAGTGATGGAAAGTCCAAAGAGTGGAAAAAGAAAGGAGTTGCCTATGATCTAAAACACAAACTCATCAGTCAAGTGATGGATGTAGTGTCATGGCTTGCGCTTGTGTGGCTGTGCCTGGAACATTCTCAGTAACTTTTTATTGATTATATAACTCATGATGCTAGCAGCATGTCTACAGAAGTCTAAAGAAGCATTCTGTCTGACAATTTACAGAGTAATGCAGACAACCAAATTTATATATAGCAAAACAGTAACCTGAAACACACTGCCAACACAACACAGGACTTCATCAAGTGAAAGATTTTAGTCATTCACCGGACCTTCGCTAAACAAACTGAGCATGCTTTTTACCTTCTCAAGAGGAGTTTCAATGGAAAGAACAAATAACAATGGAAAAAGCTGCAGTAAAAGACAGGAAAAGCATCACAAAAGAAGAATGCAACAGTTTGGTAATGTCCGTGGGTTGCTTGCGTACTGTAGTTATTCCAGGCAAGGAACATTTACTTGGTTGTACTTTAAGATCTGTTCCAATACTTGTGCTCACCAGAAAATTGTATGGTCTACCAACAAAGGTGCCATGTTCGAAGCTGTAGAAGTAAAAATTAGTAAGTGAAAGCTGGAATTCTGATTTATTGTCTTTTGATCTCAAACCACAATGCCTTCTGGGCTCTGCAAAAACAAAAAAATTGACCAGCAGTTTTTGAATGGACTGTATGTCCTAAATATGACTTCCTTCATCCGTTCCACTTTATAACTCAGAGTATCTTGTACTTCCATCTTAAACACAAATCTCGACACATTAATTCCCAGCTCAATTAATTTTTATAACGTATAATTTAAAAAGTCACCGTTCCATAAACAGGAGAATAATGGAGAAAATGATTTGGCAGCACTTTATTTCCTAATGTTTCATTAATCTGTGTGTATGCGTGTGTGTGTGAGGTTTCTCCCCATAAATAATGCATCAACTTAATGGAGCAAGGAAACAAATAGCCAATAATTGCTCGACTCCTTTGGGCAGAGATGAACTCATTAGAGAAGGTGCTGTGCTGTGCAAAAGCACACAGCGCAATCTGTTCTTCACAACCCCAGCACACAGGCACAGATGAGTGAAAACCGTTTTATTTTCATGGATTAAAACAAATAAAGCCAGTTGTTGGTTTATGAGGCTCTTTCTAGTTTATTTAATGACAAGAACTTGTAATTTCTATATTCTAACCCCTGACCCATAATATCCCTTATTCCTCAAATATAGCTCAACAGCCAAATTGTATTTGTTAACTGAAGTGCTTTGCCTTGTAACTATGAGTGTAATGTAATATAAATTCTGTAAAATAATTTTTAATTGTTGTAAAATGTTCAATTCTCAATGGTCAGAATGTGTTAATTTTCTAAAACAGAAGCTGTGACATTATAATACATTATTATATATTACCATTTTTATAGTAATCATTTACACAGGGACTTGTATGGCAGATGCTCACCATAAACGATTAATTGGTTTCAACTGTAATTAACTATAGTTGTTGATATGGTGACGTTTTCTGTAAACAATCAACATCAGGGTGGCAAGGGTAACTCCGCCTCATTACGGCACCCCATCAATCAGTATTTTACTATATCAGCAACTAATACAGTGATGTATTTCTAACGTGGACTATGTTATCATCTAAATCATTTGCATCTGTGTTTACTTTCTGTTTATGCAAAAAATGTTTTGGTTGAAGCAGTTTTGATTTTTTTTAGTTGGCTGTACAACATGGCAAAAAGTACTTTGGCACGTCACCATCACATCCATGTGTGCATTCTAAAACTATTGGCATTGACATAGAGTCTATACTTTGCTGTTTTAATAACCTCCAGTCTTCAGAAAAGGCTTTTCACTAGACATTGGAGTGTGGCTGTGGGGATTTGCCCATTCAGCCACAAGAGCATTATTGAGGTCAAGCAGTGATATCAAGTGAAAAGGCCTGGTGTACAGTCAGCGTTCCATTTCATCCTAAAGATGTTTAGTGGGGTTGAGGTCAGGGTTCTGTGCAGGTTGCTCAAGATCTTCCACATTAACCTGAGTAAAAAAAACATACTACTACAGTACATACTATGCTTATGGACTTCTCTTTGTGTGCTAGTGTATTGTCAAAAAGAGTAAAAGTATGGATTAGGCACCTAGGTTACAGCAAAGGGAAATCTTTGTACATCATGCAAAGACATCCTAGACAATTGTGTGCTTACTGTGTTGTAGCAACATTGGGGAAGGCCCACATACTTTTAGCCACATAGTGTACATCAACATCTGTGGCAGACTGACTACACATGAGGTAATTGAAGGCATTTAGCCCTCTCAGTGTTTGGCATGCGTTTATGAATTACCAAAATGGTTAATCAATAAAAAAAAAAAGTTCTTTATATGTATTGACTGATACAGCAGGTAGCAGGATAATCTTGCTCGTCTACAAATTGATGTAACAGAGATATAAGATGCAGAGATGCTTTCGATGTAGAAAGTTGATGTAGAAATTTGTCCAAAATGGTACAGGAATAAGGCAAGTTTGCAAATCCTTCCTAAAAACACTTGACAGGTTTGAGACAGTTTTTGGTGCCAACCGTTGTCTAAAGATATGAAACACTCTTATTTACCCGATGTATGTCTGAGAAGAACTGAAACTCTAGCCTCAATATCTCCCTGCCCTCTCCAATGGACGTCACTGTTCAGAGCAGGGTTAAGCATGAGTGCAGCACAGATTCTCACTGAGACTGATTTGATCCAGGGAAAACTCTCTGGTCCACTTCACTCCTCTCTCCAAGATTGAGTCCATACCTCCAGGGTTATGATGGATAATCTAAGGGCTGGCTGAAAATTAGTGAAGTTCTTAACATTTGGAGAACTTACTGTGGTTGTAGACTTGTGACCTTTTAGATATTTAAGATCTTAGACTTGATGCTACCTATATGAGTAACCCCAGCAAGGTGAATGTAGTCATGTCAGTAAACAAGGAAAAACAACAGAGAACTTTTCTAGAAAAGCTCCACCATCCTGTGTATAATAATAATAATAGCTTTCGGCTGCTCCCTGTTCGGGGTCGCCACAGCGGACCAATTGGTCCGCACAACAACTTGGCAAATGTTTTATGCCGGATGCCCTTCCTGACACAACCCTCCCATTTTTCCAGGCTTGGGACCGGCACTGCATCCAGTGGCTGGGGTTGAGGCATTGGCTGGGAATCAAACCCGGGCCTTCCGCATGATAGGCGAGAAACCTACCACTGAGCCACCAATGCCCCCATAATAATAATAATAATAATAATAATAATAATAATAATAATAATAATAATAATAATAATAATAATAATAATATAATAATAATAATAATAATAATAATAATAATAATAATAATAATAATAATAATAATAAAGAGCTGTACAACCAAGTATTAAAATGATTATTAAAATAGTAATATAATGACTTAAATTGAACGATAAAACTTAAATATGTGTTTTATTAAAATGAATTAAAATGATTTTTATTCAGAATTTGTCAGTTGCCCTTTGTGAGTTAAATAGGCTTACTGTGGTTTTTCTGAGTGCAGAAAAACAAGTTCAAATTCTCATCTGTAGTAGTCATACATATTCAACGGAGAGAGATTAAGGGAAAAAATGCCAGAGTAGAACTTTTAAGTGTGTGCATATCCATTTTAGGTGAATATAAGCAAGAATATGAATATAAATGCTGAATATGAAACATGCCTAATGCACAGAGTGTATCTGGAAACTACTGAATAATTCATGTTTAATATGGTTAAGACCATCCTGGTTACTTGGAACAGAGGAAGATCCTGAAAGGACCATAGAAGAAAGAGAAAGCAGACTGAGCAGTTATATAGCTATCATTACACAACAGCTCTGTTCATTTCTGGATTCTGATTGGCCATTAGATGTTGATTCATTTTCTGTAAGTGCAATTCTGAGAGTAACACAACAGCCAATCACAAGGAGAGTGGCTTCAGATATGACTCAGAACCTTTTACTTGTGGCATGCTTTACTGTGTTGTTGATTTGATTTTGAATGGACATCATCAATCTATATAATGACTAAATATTTGTAAAAATTTAGAAAAATGAATTATTAATCAAAAACCTGAAACTGTCAATCATAAAGTATTCAGACCCTTTCTTCAAAACTTTGTAGAAGTTTTCGTTGATACATCACACACCTGTTTTTGGGATCTTTATCCAATTCTTCATGGCAGATCCCTTAAAGCAATGTTAGATTGTATGTCCAGTGTCTGTGAACTGTCTTCAAGTCTTTCCACAGATGTATGATAGGATTTAAGTCTGCCAACCATGAGACTTGACCCACAGTCACTCCTGTATAGTTTTGGATGTAAGCTTAGGGTCATTATTGTGGTGAATGGTAAACTATCCCAGTCTGAGATTGTGTGCACTCTGGAGAAGGTTTTCTTCAAGGATGTTCCTGTATTTAGTTGCATTCATCCATCTCTTACTTGTTACCAGTCTCTCTGTCCCTGCTGCTGAATAGTACCCCATAGCATGAGGCAGCCACCACCATGTTTCACTGTAGGGACAGTATTACACAGGTGATATGCAGTGCCTGTTTTTTGGCAAGACGTAGTGCTTGCTGTTCTGTCCAAAGAGTTACATTTTTGTCTCATTAGTCCAGAGAATCTTTTTCCACATGTTGCCAGAGTCCTTTACTCAACAGTGGCTTCAGTCTTGGCACTCTGCCATGAAGGTCTGATTTATGGAGTGCTGCAGAGATGGTTATCCTTCCAACAGGTTCTCTCATCTATGCACAGGACCTTTGGGGCTCTTTTAGAGTGACTGCTAGGTTCTTTCTTTCCACTCTGATCAATGCTCTTCTTTATTTATGTCAGGGTGCTCTTTCTGATATTATTTAAGTAGTAAGCTCATTCACAGGACCTTACAAATGTACTACATATACAGATGAACATTATAAACTGTAAGGTTGTAACCTTACAATTTCACACACAGGGAGATTTTCAGGACAGATGAGTTTATTTCTAGGTAAGAGTGGTTGCATTATTTTTGTTTATTAACTTCCAGAGAGATCAAACAAAGAACAGCTAATGATGTGAAATGCATGCTCAGTTAAGTTAAGGTCTGGTGATTGACTTGGCCAGTCTAAAACCACTGATGAATTCCCCTGATGAAGTCGTTGTGTTTTGGGTCATTGTCCTGCTGCATGATGACGTTCCTACCAATTATATACATTTCTCTGTAAATTGGCACACAGAATGCTTTTATAGAATTCTTTGGCAAAAATAAATCAATAAAGATTAGTGAGTCTGTTCTAGAAGTAGCCATTCAACAATGGCAACAATAACTGTGCTTCATCACACCACACCATTCATTCATTCATTGTCTACCGCTTATCTGATCTATACTCGGGTCACGGGGAGCCTGTGCCTATCTCAGGCATCATTGGGCATCAAGGCAGGATACACTCTGGACGGAGTGCCAACCCATCGCAGGGTACACACACACTCTCATTCACACACTATGGGCAATTTAGAGATACCAATCAACCTACAATGCATGTCTTTGGACCGGGGGAGGAAACCCCGAGGCACGGGGAGAACATGCAAACTCCACACACACGGCAGAGGTGGGAATTGAACCCTCAACCCTGGAGGTGTGAGGCAAACGTGCTAACCACTAAGCCACCGTGCCCCCCCATTACTCATTATTTGACTCTAACATCAACACACACAGTGGTCCATTATTTAAGTTATCATCTGCATCACTTACACCTTGTGTGTAATGCCATCACTCCATTTATGATTTCTTGGACTGCCAGACACAGACAGCTGTGTCATCATTGGGATAAAACTCACAGTCCACTGATAGTAAGGCACTGCTTTTTAGTTGCATCACTCTAGAGCCCCAATGCAATAATGATAACCCTGTTTAGTGTCTTATTCAAAATGACTAAACCACAGTCGTTGCAGAGTAGAAATTACTATTGACCCTGGTAATGCCTGTGATACTTTAAGGCAGCATTAGTGAGGAATGAGGAAATAACAGAAATGAAAACAATTGAAAGTACTAAGAATTAAACACACAAAGCTGGAGTAGCAGCTGAATAGAAAACCTTTAAAAAAGTTTGAATTGGATTTTTAGATTGAAAGTTGCTTAAAAATTAGGTCTAAATAGAAAAACTGATTTATTTATTTATTTATTTCAAAAAATATGATGCTGTCCTTGGGGCTTTATAATAATAATAATAATAATAATAATAATAATAATAATAACAATAATAATAATAATAATAATAATAATAATAATAATAATAATAATAATAATAATAATAATAATAAAATAATAATAATTATAATTATAATTATTATTATTATTATTATTTTTATTATTATTATTATTATTATTATTATTATTATTATTATTATTATTATTATTATTATAAAGCCCCAAGGACAGCATATTATTATTATTAATTTATTTAATCTGTAATTCACTCAGTTCTTTTGTTTTTGCTGCTAATTATGTTTTGCTTTCAATATGTTTAACATGAAGACATAAAAATAGAACCCAAATTCTTTGTTCAGGTAAAAGTGCAGTTACTCATCTAAATAAATCCTCTGGTTGAAAAAGTTGAAGTTCAGCTTCAGATTGTCCATTCGAGTTAAAGTAGAAAAGCACAAACTCTTAAATGAATTAAAATATAAATAGTAAATACACAACAACAAGCAGATTAGATGCAGTAGTCATTGATTCGTATTGGGGATTTCTTCCATCACGATCCTCATTTCCCATTCAGCTGAAGCCTCTCTCTACTTATCATCCAGGGCTTGTTCTTTGGGCTGAAAATAGGCCACATGTACAGACGCACTCCCTCACTCTTTCTCCCTTTTCCTCTCTTTGTCTCCACTCCTCCCTGCTTCTCTTGCTCTATTCCTGTCTCTCTGACTCTCACCATCTCACAGACAGAGTAACTCATCAGTGTGGCTGAAAAAATGTGTGCGTGTATAGACTGCAAAGTGAACACGCATTGGGTTTATGTGCCGGTGTCACGATGTGACCATTCAGATGATGTTGTAATTATAAGTTCTTTTACTTCCTGTCTGTTGCTGAGAAACAGTGCATTGGTTCTTGTCCTCTGTTGAGGTTTAGATAAGATTGGTAAATCTTATCTTAAAGACAGGACCTGAATATTCACATTAGACATTTAATAACATGTCTTTCATAGACTGTGATTGCTCCCATTGAACAGAAATTACAAGTTTAAAACTAGCACAGTGTAGAATTTCATAAAAGGAATGTCGTAAATAGTCTTGCAAATCAAAAGATTAAAACGTCTGATGAAAAGTCGGTTGCTGCTGAAACATCCCTCTCTGGGTCTTGTCATATAATGCCAATTAAGATAAAGTTCATAGTCTGTTTTGGCCTTTTCAAAATACTTTTTTATTTTTCAAAACACATTTTATTTTTCTTCCTCTCTCTTCTTTCATTTGTTGTTGAGTTACTTGCATATTTTGGGTCATTGTCTGTATCACTGTCTGTATCTTAATATAAACTTTATTTTCTTGGGCTTTCCAACCACCTGCTTTTGTATTTATTACAATCACAACATGAATGACTCTCCGTTCTCCATCTACCTACTGTGTCTCCAGACTGCTGATTTTTTTTCTTTTTTTTTTTGCTAAAGTATTTATAATCAAAATTTAATCGGTTTCAGTCTAAATTCACTGCCCAGATGAAGAGCCGGTATTCTGAATGCAGGACATAAATGGAATGCTTATAAAAGAGCTTTAAATCTTCCAGAGATAATCTGCTATTCTGTTGTACTATCAGATTACCAAACCAATCTTGCATTATAGAGCATTATAAAACAAAATCATGAGCTTCTGCTCCACTCCATAACTCTACAGTCTTTACATGAAGTATCATCTTTACTGCAGCCTGTCTTTCAGGAAGGTGTGGCCTGTGATCACCAATTCTTTTTGAACAGAAACATCTCCTCTGTCTTCCTGAGGTTCAAAGTAAGATGGTTTATATCATATCATTCTACAAACACTTTATGTTTCAGAATATTTATAGGACAGATAGCATAATCATTGGAAAATTGTATCACATGATTATCAGAGTACATATTCAGTCATGAGAACATGGGAGAACATGAGATACCACCGTCTGCATACTGAAATCCATGTATTGACATTGGTGCCCCCCCCCAAAAAAAATAAAAAAAAATAATAGTACTGTTTGGTAATGAAAGTCTTTTATTTATTTATTTATTTATTTATTTATTTATTTATTTATTTATTTATTTATTTATTTATTTATTATTATTATTTTTTTTTTTTTTTTTTTTTTTACAGATTTTGATAAGGCAGTGTGATTGAACTGATAATTGAACAAATAATAAACACACACATGATGTGGAGTTCTCTAAACGTACAGGATTTAATAGCATTCCATCATTCCTACAGTGATTGTGATCAGTTCAAATCCTGAGGCACAGTCAATACGTATCCCGACTGACAATACACCATGCTTCATAGTTTTCGTTTTGGTGGTGGTATTGTATGCTTTACCTTTTACCCTCCATATAAACCAATGGATTTTTTGGGGCCAAAATATGTAAGAGAAACTGTGGTTAGACCTTTTCAAACCTGACAAATGCAGTATTATTTTCAGTGGTATCCTTCCATTAATTATTTAGTGACACATGAACAGAGAATTTAGAAACATTTAAAGGTTTCTTGTGGAATTCTTGAGGAATCTTGTGCTGTTACTCTTTGGGTCTATAATTCTTCTTCTAAGGCTCTCTGAAATCTGTAACTGTGTTTCGAGTCATATCTAATTGACTGGACCAACAATTATCCAATTCCCCAAGAGGTTAATATAAAAGTTATATTCATTACTTTAAGTATAGCAGAGTGTTTGTCTCTAATTGTATCTTAAAATTAAGAGCAAATAACATTTAATCCTGTTAGTGCTGACTTGAGAGTGTATCAGTGAGCAGGGCGTATGATATGGAGTGCAGGATGCCATGAATTGCAATGTATACCTGTGAAGCAAGTGTGTACCAGTGAAGCAAGCATGCAGAGAGCATCCTGAGAGGGCACTTCAGTTCTCTGAGCACTGAGCCATATGCACTTCTTTCCCACTGCTCATCAGCTTCTACACCACTACTTCCCAGACTTTTTGGGCAAACGACCTCAAATTGACATTTCAATTTTTGACAGCAAGTTTAGTCAGTTTGGTTTTGTGTCATTAATTAGTCATGCTTGTAAATCCATGTTCAATATTTTGTCAAACTATCTCTCTATTTTCTGTTTCTACACTGAATGATAGTCACTCAGTGTTGTCTAGGAGCTAGCAGAGGTAGTAGATATAGCAGAATGTGCAATTTTTTTTTATTGCTGAACTACTTCGGTGTGTAAGAATAGCAAAAGACAAAAAAACTCTAAAATAGCACATATGCTCTATATTTAACATTTACATTTACAGCATTTGGCACATGTATCCAAAGTGACATAGAGAAGAATATATTTTTATGTTAGTTTACTGGGTAAGGGACTAAGAGAGCCATTCATTTAAAACACAGCTCAGAAGGTTAGTATATTATACATTAATACAACATGCACTACATAGTAAATTAGTACAACAGGAGACAGGATTGATTATTATAATTTGATTAGCAAAATGTTTATTAATAATGTGGTATGTTCACAGTAGTATTTCAAAATAGTATAACACAAAAATCCTTCTTTATAATTAGTGATAAATGTACACTAGTGTTCCATTCTCCCATGAAATAAAAATAACTTATCAGACAATTTCAATTAGTATAATCTAGGGGTGTCCAATTTTATCTGCAAACGGCCAGTGTAGGGGCCTTCCAGATCAGATTGGACACCCCTGATATAAACAAATGAATTATTTTATGGCAGCAAGATTAGTTGGACACTGTTGGGTTTCTGTGTGTAGAGTATCTGTGTTTAAAGAGGGAAAGGGCAGTGGAGTGATCCCCCTGCTGGGCAAACAATGCACACCTTTCCAAAATTACATAAAACAGACAGGACTAAAACATTTTTTGATAGCAACCACAATAAAATTACAAAATTGAAACCTAGTATGATACGTAAGGAAATATAACTGAAGAACTGGAAATCCTTAAAGCTCTGAATGTCTACGTTCGTAGCCTTTAACTGCCACTGTAGAATTTGACATCCTAAAAAACTCAATGTTGAACAGGGTCACCCTGAAAATAGACAGAAATTTCATTTTTGCCCTTTGGTAAAAAGATTTAAAAGAGATTTTGAGTCCCTCTGATGACCCAGTTTGTAAATGAAGTGACCTAGAGTGGGGTCAAAACCCTTAGTTTGGTTCACTACTCTACACTTGGTTCATAGACTTTTTTAGTGACCACACAACAATACTGTTAGTGCTATGCTGCTGCTATTCTCGATGATAGATACAGTTTATATGCTATAACATCTTAAACATAACACTCAGAATGCGGGTGTTCATTGCTAGAAGCACATGGAGGCAACCAACATACTGTCATGAGAAAAAGTAAGTTTAACCTCCTTAAATTCTGTTTTTATTTTTTTTATTTATCAGGCTATAAATAATAACTGTGCAGCTTTTATAAACAAATAAATAATCTCAGTTTACAACAAAAACCCAACAGATTTCCTCTCCAGGAACCAGGTGGGGAAATATGTACACCTGTTTATACTTCCGCAATGATTAAGATGTCAGATATTATTAATGAAATGCAAAAGATTTAAAAAGTGTGGCTACCTGTTTAACAGCAGAACCTTCGGCAGGTTGGTCTTCTAAAATACTCAGGCGTGTGTCTACATCATGTCAAGAAGAAAGCACATCAGCCATGACCTCAGAGCAGCAACTGTTTCTGCTCATTAATCTGGGAATGGTTATAAGACCATCTCCAAAAAATCTGAAATTCACTACACTACAGTGAAAAGGCAATCTTTCTAGGATTGGCCATCCTCCAATGAACTCTACAATTGTCTAAGCTGGGCCAAAATTGGGTCATGCAACCAGATAGTGATCTTTAGCACACTAGTAAATCAACATCTCAATGGCTAAAGAAGATAAAAATCAAGGTGATGGAATAGCCAAGACACAGTCCAGACCTCAACCCCACTGAGGGGTTACTGTTGCTAAAGGTGGTTCTACATGTTACTGCATTATAGGATGTTCTTATTTTTCCACCTGGTTCTTGAATGTTGGTTCACTTTTTGGGAACAAAAATGCCTACATATTGAAATCTGTTGTGTTGTGAACTTGCTGGTTTCTTTATAGAAGTTGGAGAGGATCACACGATTGTTATTTATGACCTGATGAATAAAACCATAGAATTGAAGGAGGGTACACTTTCTTTTTCTAATGAATGTACGCAGAGTATTACTCATTTTAGTATCAGTAACAGCAGTGACTCCCGATAACAAACTCATGCTAATACTCAATTAGAAAAAAAAAAGGTTTTATACATCCACATGTATAAATTATTGGTGCATATCAATGTGTGCATAGAGCCGCACTGCAAAAAATAAAGCAGTAAACAGCATGTCAGTGATTTTAATGAAGTGGTGTGGACAGAGAGAGAAAAAGAGCATAAGAAAGACATATTGTGGTTGGACAGCGATAGCAGAGCTTGTCAGAGTGCTGTCGGCTGGGCTCGTTCCTCCTTCCCACTTTAGCCGTTGCGGTGTTTGCTCTCCTGCTACACACCATAAGTTCTGGAGGAGTTCTCAGCCTGGCACATGTCTCACTTTCCATTTCTGTGCACTGGACAGAAGTGGCTGGCTGGCTGGTGGATAAAGCTAAAAAAAAGTGTATGTTAAGACTACAGAGGAGGCTAAGACTGTGAAGCACAGTCTCTACGAGCTGCACAGCCCACAAGCGATTACAGCTCTGAGTGAAATGGTGCATGAATACAATTTCATTCTCTCACAACCACACGCTGAGAGGAGAAACTCAGTGTACCCATGAGCACCCAGTGCTCAATAACACTGGGCAAACCAGCAAGTCTTTAAATGAATTTCTAGAACAATCTGCATTCCTGTGTGTCTGTCTGTGTGTGTGTTTTAAGGTGGATGTGTCTAAAGCAGACGACTAAATGGTAATGGTTTCTCAGAGCCGAGAGACACTGAAAGAAAGAAATAAGACATGTCAATTTTCATCTTTTAGAGGCTAACATCTTTCCACTGCCTCTGAGACATCATCTTCACCTCACACAAACTCACTACAAGAGCCACATACACATTTTTCATGCTGTCAAAAAACACTCTCATCTTGATCCTCATAGCAGCCTTTAAACTATAACTCCTCATACAACATTTATACTTGCATTTACGAAAACATCTGAAACTATCCACTGATTTCTGTAAATATGTTCATGTGTGAATACAGAAAACAAACGCTTGTGGTCACAAGAAACAGAATTCTACATGAATTCAATCTGGATAACATGTTAATAAAAACAAAGGAGAGTGTGCTGTAGTAAATAATTCAGTACTTCGATTATTTTTGAATAACACATCCTCGAATGTTTTATTCCTCTAACTCCACAGAAATATATTAGTGATTACAGATGCATTATTAAAGATGACATTTACTTTTTATCCATTTATAGTTACATATAATTTTGCATAACATCTGCAATACAAGTTTCTGTTTATCACTTATGTTATAGCAGCTATAACCAGTTATTCCCTCGTCAGCTTCTCTGTTTCTTTCTCTTGAAAGAAAGAAAAAACAACAACACAGTTTCATTTAATTAAGTTACAGCTTTACCTCTGACTGTTACAAAGCGCTTATACTGGAGACGCCTTCCATAAATGTTAAATAAACTTTCAGCATATCAATGATGACATACAATTGTTAATCTGGTTTTGTTGCGCTTCATCCATACAAGACTCTTGAATAATTTGAACAATAACATTAGAATGAGTGCATTAATACAGTATAATCCTGTCATTTGCAGCAGCTCTGATGTCAGAGAAAATGAAAAAGAAATAGAAAATTGAAAATAGGAAATGAATCAACAACTTCGGTCAAAAAGCTGTGGTATAATGCATAACAGATAATGCACGAAGTTAAACACAACGAATGCGAGAGTAAAATCTTAGATAAAAATAAGCCTTAGAGCCTTTGAAGGAGCAATCTGGTGTTAAAAATGACAAAATATGCACAAGAGGCTAGAGGCCAGTTCAAATGACAGGGATGTCACTACTGTTTTATTACAGCTTGTGCATTTATGGATTGTTTCTTCTTGCCAAAAAGCATAAAATAACTGCTAGGACAGCTGACTGAGTACACAGAGCAGTATGAGCAAGCGTGGACACTAAAAATGAGTGCAAGATGCCATGAATTGTGCCTTCAGAGGACAGGGGGAAGTGAGGGGAGAGTGCAGGAAGCATGTCAAAGTGCTAACTCGGAACGTTATTTGTAGGAAGATGCTTCAGGAGGTTTTGCACATTTTGCAGTCTGCTTTGCTTTTATTGATAGAATTAAACCTGAAATATGTTAAGATCACTCATTTCATGTCGGCTGTTCTTTGACATACAGTATATCTCACGGTGTTACATACTACCACAACATTTTTATGGAAATAAGTAAAGGTATCAGACCAATCCCGCCTCGCAAATATTTCACATTTAATTAAAAGTAACAGCATAAACCAATATTCTCACAGTGCAACTTTAATACTTTCCATTATGGTGCTATGCAAATCCCAAATCCCCGCCTAATTAAGTTGTTGTCACACAGCACTAAAGCATCCAATCAGATCTCACCATTGCCAACTTTCTAATTATCCAACACCTGTTTTTTGTGCCTGCTGGTTCCTACACCATACTGTCACGTTTTTTTTTGCCATGTGTTTATTATTATTAAGTGTATAATTGCCTCGTGTATCATCCTGCCAGCCTAAAAGAGTAGTAAAAGATATTTGTGATGATTTAGATATACAGTTTACACGATGCTAACCTAGAGGTCATAAACTTCCATTACACGTTAGCTATATTAGATACGAACTGCAGAAAACTTTACAATGGGATTTATAAAATGGTTTTGAGAGAATCTCAATTTGTGCAAACCTCAACAAAAGTACAATTCTAGTTCTTGGTTCTTGTTTCATTTCTCACTCAAAAAACAAAAGAGGTTTATTGTATAGTTTAAAAAAATAATTTAGCAAAGATGCCTTACAAAACAATGTTAAACATTTCCAAAAAATAAAGTCAAACATTTCCAAATTTAACAAAAAATATTAGCAAGGTTAGTACATAAAGAATGTCAGCATTTGGTGTGACAAGCCTTTGCTTTTAAACAAAAATCACAATTATTTTCAGGTACATTTTGTACAGTTTTATTGGGAAATAAGCTTGGGAATTTTACTGAACATTTTGGGAAATTCTGTCACAGTTGCTTCTTTATTATGCAATTTTTTGATTAAAATCAGCCTTCATAGTCGTTTGTTTTTGTCTTGTTTTGTTTGACAAGTGGTCTGCTATGTAATATGTTGCTTTCTTTCCTGATATCCAAACATTTTCTGTAACTTTTCATGTTTTTGTTGGTAAAGTTTTGGCTGGAATTCTAAAATGTTCTTGTACTGATAAATATAGTCATATAAGAAACATCTACTAGAAAATGTGTACTAAAAATAGGTCTGTAAGTGTGCATGTGCAGCCACTGATGTACCATCTGTTACATTCTTTTCTCCAGCCAGAAGCTCCGTCTCTGCCTAATGCCTCCTTTAGTGTATGGGGTGTGTGTTTTTGTGCTGCAACAAGTCACCAGTGCACTAAAGTGCAGGCTGGTTTGACCTGGTTGTGTGAGGATGTTGCTGATGACTCGAGTCTAATTCGAGTCTAATTTTCTAATTGATGTCCCACTTTTAAAACTTTCAATATTTCAAGATAAGTTTCCACCCCTTAAGGAAGAAATCACATAGACGTCTCATGTGACTAATAACCTGATGCAATAATGTCAAATTTTCCCGGGTGGTTTGAGACACATGCAAGGCATGTGCAAGTGCTTTTAATTTTAGCTTTTAATTCATTTATTGTCATGGAAATTTTTTATACATAATTTCTTTTTCTTCTTTTTTTTAATTTTTTTTTAATGTGATTTTTTTTACACACAATTAATTTCTACGTGTTTTTTTACATAATTACTTTTTCATGTAATTTCTATGTATGATTCATTTATTTTCATGTGATTTTCACATGATTATTTTACATAATTCACTTATTTTCACTTTTTTTTTTTTTTTTTTTTTACATATGATTAATTTTTCTTTTAATTTTACTTACAGACAACTCATTTATTTTGGTGTGAAATTTTTCAGTGATTCATTTCTTTTCACATGGGATTTTTAAAAACACCTCATATTTTTACACATGATTAGATTTTCCATGTAATTTTTTATACATGATGAATTTATTTTAATGTATAAAATGTCACTAATTTAATTTCAGATGTGATTTTTCTTACATGATTCATTTATTTTCACATGTGATTTGTTTTGCAGATGAAGAACCAGTGGCTTTAGTGAGCACATATTATTCACATGTGAAATGTTGAATAAGCGTGTAAGATGTGGAAATACATTTTCACATGCTTTTCACAATTATTTTCTGAATTAATGTTGTTATATCTGACATTTCTGTGCTAGCTAGCTCAATCATTAGCCTTGTTTCCAGCAAAGAGGTTGCCTAGCAACAGTGTTCTCATGACTTTAAGCACATAAAGCAAAAGAAACAAATTCTCATGTCCCTTATTGAATACACCACTGGAATATTTGTACTGAACACTCAGGTCACGTTCTGAGGTTTGTAGCACTACTGTCTTAAAATAATGTGTGTGTGTGTGTGTGTGTTTAATGTTACAGAGCCACAGTAAACAGAGGTTTATCGTTCAACACAGTGAGACCCAGTGATACTCATCTATGGGGCATCACCTTGGATGCTGGAAGACCAGGCGAGACCCAAACTGTGCTTGTGACCTGTCAGAGGAAGAGCAGCATCAATGCCAAAAGGCAAGACTCCAGTTTACTATCATTTATTTTCCCCATTTTCATTTAATGCATTTTCCCCAAAGTGACTTAAAGTTTGAACACAGAGCTGTTAAAGGAGATGACTGCTGCTAAATCTGTTTTTTTGTCAAATTATACATGGCAGTTAAAAAAAGTTCAGTGCAGTAACAGAACAGTAGTAAAAATTAATGATTTTAAATAAAGAATGGGAAGAAAGGTCATGTCATTTCTCCAGACTCAGTCCTTTCCTTTTTTTTGTATTTATGCCAGGTTTGTCTTGTGCATGTTGCTGTTTTATGATTAGTCACTCTATGGTAGTAGGGCAGCTTAAAAGACTCACACTGTGATCTTGATTTATTTCTCGATGCCTGCTTGATGCCTATTTTGCAGCATTTGCACTAAACAGAGCCGTACTATGACCATTGGTTGTACCACATGACCTCATATATGCACCTGCACTCTATAGAAGGAAAAGGGGAGAAACAACTGTGGGTGAATTTTAAAAATGACCCCAGCTTATAGTGAGGAAGAAGAAATTAATTCTAAACATATCTTCTGTATTATTTACTGAATATCACAATCCAAAACGTGAAAAATCCAAATATACTGCCTCTAATTTGTTCTGCTTATTTTGCTCATCCCACCAACGACAGGATGTTTATGAGATTCACTGGATCATTTAGACTTATTTAGATTATAGTGTGCAATTAACAGCATTACAGCATTACTATAAATACTGAATACTGATCACTGAAAGCATCACAGGATCTAATTCTTATGACTCTTCTGAAATACGAGTCAGATCCCAGCATTCACAGAAATGAGCCGTCTATATGAGTCAACTTGTTTATACTCTAATTGGCATGACAGATAAAGATGAATCGTTCAGGAAATTAAACAGTAAATTAAAACTCTGTTTTAGATAGCTAATCAAATTAAGCTCCACAGTGACACTGGCATTATTCAAAAATATTTTTCATCACTAGAGAGAGGATGTTTTTCTGAGTTAGCAATAAAGTGCTTTGTGGTAACATAAGTCCACATGACTTTGTTAAAGATTTGTAAGAGAATCTACAGAGTGAACAGAGCTGGCACTTCATTTCGGCATTGAAATGAGTCTGAATTTACACCCTTATGATGACTGACTCTGTAACGGTGGATGAAGTTTCACTAGTGACTCTGTAAGAGCACTCCAACTTGTAGCTTCAGGGAAAAAGTGAGATCTTTTTCCATGATTTTAAGATCCCTGCTGCCATAAAAGTGTTCATCTCCAGTTGTTTGAACTGAGTAATAGACTGTAAAATAGAGTAAAATGATAATAATAAAAGAAAAATGCCCCACTTTTCTGTTTGCTGAAGCTTGTTAATGCATGTTATTGGAGCAGCTGTTGGAGAAGCCTGTTCTCTCTGTGACAGCTCAGAGTGTGAGCTCTAAATGAAGACTAACTGCTGGGGATAAATAAGTTAAGTTGTATATAACTGTTTCAAGCAAGCTTTTTATTAAGTCTTATAAATAACGTAACATCTTAATTATAGAAAACTTCATGGCAGCACTGAATATGGCTGCACATATACAAAGTTTGGAATGATACAGAGAGAATTAGCATGTCCTCTGTGCAAGGATTACACAAAAATCATGACTATGGCAATACAATAAAATCCTGGTATAGGACATCGCTCCTTCCTCTGGCTCACACTTGATGTCACTCTTCCCTCTGACTCTGTCTTGGACTCTGCTTCCCCGCAGGCTCACTGGCTCTCATTCTCTGTCTTGGAAGTCTGCCTTGGACGTCATAGTATTCCAAATACGGTGCAGAACTGCAATACCCATTATCCCTAACACATCACATGACCAAGCCACATGTCTCACTAATCACTTGCACCTTTTTTACCTAATTATTAATTAATCCCATTTTTCACTTAATACTGTCACTATTTGCGTTCTGGATTCTGTGTATCATTATTTAGCTTGTTGTGGTTGTACGCCACTTAGTCCTCACTGTGTTCATGCTATTGGAAGGTGGGGCTAGTTCTGGTTTGTGTTGTTTCATGATCATCATCTGTGTTATCATGTGCTTCACTTTAATAAACACTAATCAGCATTTGCATTCGTCTCCATTTCCTATTCCTGACAGAGGGAGATTAGATTAAATTCAATGACTCGAATTCGAATTCGAGAATTATTGTAATTTGGATTTAATGCACAGTTGTGTCTTAACACATTGCTGCAATTCTTCCTGCTTTTTTTTTTTTTAGCAGTTTTGCATGTTTGCACCAGTACAATAATAACTGAATTAGGACTCTCTTTGAACCTTCCAACCCTGAAAAACACTGTAACACTGGTTACATACCTCATTCAGTCTTTGGCACCATCTACCCATCAGCCCCTGCACCATCCTCCCGCCTGCTCCCCCACCGCACAGCATGACCCACTTCTCTCTAATCGTCCCTGATACATCTGTGCATTTACCCGGGGTCATTTAGCATTAGATTAAAGCCAAGATCTCACATCTTAACCTGATATTAACCACCGAACAGGAAAGCTGAGAGGATTCCTCATAATACATGATGGGATGAAAAAAAAAGAGAAAAATACACCTAAAATAAACGAATGAACAGAAACTTCTCGTCCATTACCTGACATGTAAAGTGCAGAATTGGACGTGCTGTTATATTATGATAAATTACAACACATTGGTGTAATTGATGCATTGGTGTAAACTTGTATCACACATGTTAGTTGTAAATAAACGTGTCAGTATTTACAAGTTGTACAAGTAAATTTACAAGTAAATATTGACAAGCGATATCACATTATCTAATCTGAGTTGTATAACATAGCTGATGAATGTTGTGTGTGTCTGTGTGTGTGTGTGTGGTGTGTGTGGAGAGAGAGAGAGAGAGAGAGAGAGAGAGAGAGAGAGAGAGAGTTTGTTTTTTGATTAGTGTTCTGAGATTATGAAGTAAATAATTTAGTGTGAAATATAAGTAAATTCAGTTTTTTTTACTCTTAAGGCAAATATGCATAACGTAGGACTGCACAAATAAGACTAATATTAGAATGATTTTTTATTAAAAAATAATATTCATAATTACTCTGTAACGAAAGTATTTTTTAAGGGACTTTCATTTTGACAAGTGGCCCCATTTTCCGTATGTTCGAGGAAGATGCAAAGGCGCCTGGGAAAGGGGAGGAGTTTTTTTTTTTTTTTTTTCAGTTTTCATCTCTTAAAAAGGGCGCACCCCGGTCGCTGAGTGGGAAGTCGATCATTTTTGCAGTGGAAAATGTGAAAGTCAGTAGTAATACGCGTTTAATTTGAGTTTTGCAAATTAAGTGAGCGCTGAAGCTATTGTGTTAGACTAGAGCCGGAGTTTCCGTAATTGCGCGCGAAAAGGTGTGTCTGAAATGACAGCGAGTTTTCACGGAGTGTTAATATTTTACCTCTGCTTTCTCTGAGGGTTTTTTTATTTTTTTGTCAAGACTGTACCGCCTGCGGCCCGTTTCCCTTTTGGAGGATTACTTTTCTTTAAGAGGCTGAGTCAGTGTGCGTCGTGTCGGAGCTGCGCTAATTGTTTTGAGGAAGTTTCGAGTTTCCCTAGGCCAAGCAGAGTTTTGCTCGAGTGTTACTTTTGGTGCCCTGCCATCCCGGCGACATCTCTCTGCTGTCTCGTCCCAACCGTTCATTTTCATCCCAAGTCATCACGAGTCATCTCATCAATTTCATGATTGCTACTGGCTGGTACCAACATCCTTTGCCCATACACACACACACACACACACACTCCCATGAACTCTCCACTGACATAAGTTGAGACAAATTGTAAATGTGAAATAAGAGTTGTTAGAACTACACTACGAACTATTTTTGAGTGGATTGTTTGAATACAACTGCAAGGGTTATTTATCTGGTTAAGAGTTTTGTTTGATACGTCCAGTGTTATTGAGTCAATGTGTGTTTTAATGATGAACTTAACTCTCAGAGATCTGTGTATGAATAGTTAAATGAGTGTTGAATGATTTCTCTAAGCTAGCAGAAATTTCAGATAACCTCTTAATTTGTTTTATTTTACCTTTATTTATTTCTGTTTAACTAGAACCCATTCCTTTAAAAGAAAAGCCCAGTCTTCTAAGAAAAGAATAAATAATTAATTGTTAACGGGCCGTACAGCCTATGATTGGTTGTGTAACTTACCTTGGAGTAGGGGCGTCTCACTTACACTATTAGGTTTAGGAGGGTGGGAGTGTGGGTGATCGAATGGTTTACCTCACATCATCACACTTCAGGAAGCCACCGTACAAACACTCACTCGCCTGAAGCCTGTCTTTCCTATTCCTATAGTTCACCTTAGTGTAAGCTAAAACACATACACATATAGTGCATACTGAGGCTAAAAGATCCAGGGTGGGGACTAGGATCCTTTCGCTCTTAGGTCTTCCAAGGTCACATAGCAATTTCCCCTACAAGGCAAGGCCGATTGCCTTGTCACATTTGGCATCACGGACAGGATCATCAGCTAGTGCATTTATTTTCCTTAGTGTGTTACCAGGCTCAGGCTACAAGCTGAAGAATGGCAGAGCTCGAAGAACTTAGAAAGGAGATGGCAGCGATGCAAAGGCGATTTGCAGAACAGGCAGGAGCACTTGAGCAAGCTAGGGCTGAACAGAGGGAAGCCCTGTCACTTGCAAGAACTGTTATTGAGAATCAAGCCACCACTCCATCGACCCCAGCCACCATTTATATCCCCAGGGATAGAAAACTTCCAGAATTCAGTGGCCGTTCAACTAATGCCGGAGAGCTAAGCATTGAAGAATGGGCTGCATCAATGAAATCAGCCTTTTGAGTAATGAGGGTACCCGCCGAAGATCACGTAGAATTCGTGAAGCAGCACCTCAAAGAAGAAGCCAAAGCGACCGTGAGGTTTATGTTGAATGGTCAGGAAAAATCTGATGATGATATTTTTAAGACCCTTTTAGACACATATGGAGACAAAGTGCCAATTGGAACTAGACTGAAGGATTTCTATGAACAGAAGCAAATGCAGGGAGAGACGATCTGCTCATATGCATATGACCTACAGGAGAGACTCAGCCTAGTTCAGCGCAGGGAGTCAAACAGAGTTCCAGATGCCGAAAGTGTGTTAAAAGAGCAACTCGTACTGGGCCTTCGGGATGATTTTCTGAGGCGTGAAATGAGAAGACAAATTAAGGAGGATGCAAGTTTGACTTTTGTTCAGGTGATGCAAGCTGCGATTATGTTGTCTGAGGAAGAGGAGACGCAAACACCGAACAACCAAAAAAACCAACACCCGTGTCAGCGTAGTTAATGCAGATGCAGAACAAGCTTGATCTATGCTAACCCTAGAGAAACTGCATGAAGCCATACAGAAAATTGCAGCCCGTCAAGAAGAGCTTTACCAGACAGTACGTGGTAATAACAGAATACAGCTTCAACCAAGCCATCCAAGAAGGCAGCCACTGAAGGATAGCGATGGCCGATATATATTTGTTATTCCTGCGGTAAACCAGGGCACACTAGCAGACGCTGTTCAGTCTGAAGCAGATAAGGTGTCTGATCAGTTGTGTCGTCCTATTGGGACAGCTGGAGGTAACATAGCCAATGTACCAGTAAGTGCATCGCAAGCCGGACCATCTATGATGAGGAGTCATGCAGCTGAATCGACTGAGGGGGTGACCGAGGCATTGAAAAGAGGTGCATTCGGGGATTGCCTGACTATTGAAGTTAGCATAGCTGGCGTCGAGACAAACGGTTTGCTGGATACAGGCCCGGAAGTGTCCACTATTAGAGTCACACTTTAGGAAGTACTTCGTGGAACAGGAGCTTAAGCTCTCATCTGCCCATTGAGTTAGGCTCACTGCAGCTAATAGGCTTGACATTCTTGTCCTAGGATGTTTGCAAGCTGATGTGGGGTGCATGGGGAAGGTTCTCCCGGGGAAGTGTATCTTTGTGCTAACAGACACCAGCCCAGAAGCAGAAGAGATGAGAGGGTTGTCGGGAATCATTGGGATTTCAAGGGAATTCTGGTGGCCAATGTGCTGACGAAAACCAAGGAGGGGAAAGTTTGTGCGCGTAATGAATTCGAGCAAGCGAACCATCAGGCTTAACCCAAGGTAAAGAGTAGCAGTACTGTCTAAGCCGCAAAAAGGTGTTAGATGAGCCCACGCTGGAGTTTGAGGAAGAGGAAGGAGCGCTTCATGTTGGACAAGTAGCACGCATTCAGGCCGTCGAGACCTCTGACTCTTCCACCAGTTCCAGTACAGATGAATTACGAAAAGCTCACCCCCATCTAGAGAGAGGAATTAAACCAGTTACTGGCAAAGTATAGAGACATTTTTTCCAAGGACGACAGTGATTACGGGTATACACAGGCAGTGACGCACGACATTCACACCGGTGATGCCCCGCAAAAACAGAGGCATCGTTAGGTACCACCACGTGCTTTTCAGGAGTTCAAAAAGCATGTACAGGACCTCGTGTTCCAGGGCATACTTAAGGAGAGTACGAGCCCTTGGGCGTCTCCAGTCGTGATAGTTGCGAAGAAAGACGGCAGTGTGTGCTTCTGTTGCGATTACAGAAGGCTAAATCAGGTCACATGTAAAGACGCATACTTTGCTCCCCAGAGTGGAAGAGTCCTTGGGGAATGCTCAGTTGTTTTCTAGTTTAGATCTGACAGCCGGCTATTTCCAGGTAGCCATGAGCGAGCGTGACCGTGAAAAGACAGCTGTCACCACCCCGTTTGGGCTGTTTGAGTGGACACGTATGCCGTTCGGCTGTGTAATGTGCCAGCCACTTTCCAGCACCTTATGGGGGTGGTCCTCAGGGATTTGTCCTATGAAGTCCTTTTGATATATCTGGATGATGATATAGTATTTTCCAGGGAATTCAGGGGCCACTGTGAAGGGCTAGAGCTTGTTTTCGAGTGACTGAAGCGCATGGCCTGAAACTGAAACCAAGCAAATGCTTTCTCTTCAGGTCCGAAGTGAAGTTTCCGGGTCACGTCATTTCCTCTGAAGGAATCAAAGTTGACAGCAAAAAGGTTAGTGCTTTAGATACCTGGCCTGTCCCAAGAAGTGTTAAAGAAGTGAGACAATTGATTGGATTCATGAGTTATTCCCGGCGGTTTGTGCCAAAGTTTGCTTAAATAGCAAGACCACTGCATGTGTTAATGGGTAGCAGAGACAAAAGGAAAGCCTCAGAGACAAAAGGAAATATTCCTGTGGAGTAGTGAATGTCGGGCTGCATTTGATCAGTTGAAACTATGCCTTATGTCACCGCCCATCCTCGCTTACCCCGAATTTGGCCTCCCGTTTGTACTCACGACAGATGGGAGTCACCTGGGCCTCGGGGCTGTGTTGAGTCAAAAGCAAGAAGGAGTTGAGCGGGTTATTGCATTTGCAAGTAGGGGCCTGAGAGGGTCGGAGAGAAATGACAGGTACTACAATGCATTCAAATTGGAACTGTTGGCACTCAAATTGGACGCAACAGAAAAATTCAAAGAGCACTTAATGTTCTCCAAGTTCACTGTAATCACTGACCACAATCCACTGTGTTATCTGGAAACGGCTAATCTCGGGGCAGTTGAGCAACGCTGGGTGGCTCAGTTAGCGGAGCTTAATTTCGAGGTCCTGTATAAGCCCGGGCAACTGAACACCAACGTGGATGCCCTCTCAAGACTTCCCGCCGGAGCACACCCTGAACAAGAGGACACAGAGAAGGATTTCATCTGAATGAACTTGGAGGAAGTGCATGCATGCCTGTGGCCAGCTCAAGAGGCCAAGCAGGGAAGAACTGACATCAAAGTGGCTGTACAAGCATCCATCCAGAAAGTGGTGAATGGTTACAACTGGGATGAGATTAGGGTGTTGCAGAGGAGTGATCCTATGATAGGTCCCATATACTATGCCATGTTCAAAAACGAAAGACCAAGCTGAGCAGGACAACAAAGTAGGCTCCCCGAGTTGAAAAAGCTTTGCAGAGAATTTGAGTGTCTACAGTTGCATCATGGAGTGGTGTTCAGGTGTATACTCGATCTGAGGGATGGAGAGAAGTTAAGGCAGCTAGTTGTTCCAGCTTCCTTACGTCGCTCAGTTTGACAGCCAACATGAACATGGGGGTCATTTTGGATGGAAGAGTACTTTGACATTGATGAGACGTGCAAGAGTGGATAGAGCAGTGTAAAAGATGTACTCTTGCGAAAGATGTCTTCCCAAGGATTCGCACCCCAATGACGTGCAGCAACGTCACAGTTCCCCTAGAAGTCCTGACCATGGACTATACCCAGCTGGAAATGTCCTCTGGGTGGTATGAAAACGTACTTGTTTTAACTGACATGTTTACTCGGTTTACCGTTGCTGTCCCAACCAAGAACCAAACAGCAAATACCACTGCAAAAGCCCTTATCAAACATTAGTTTGTCTACTATCAGTGTCCGACTAGCCTGCATTCAGATCAGGGAAGATGTTTCGAAGCACAAGTGATCAGTGAGCTTTGCAAAGTTTATGGTATTGGAAAGAGCCGTACAAGTCCCTACCATCCTCAAGGAAACCCTCAATGTGAGAGGTTTAACTGCACCATGCACGATATGTTGAGAACATTGACACCAGAGAAGGAGAAGGACTGGAAAACTCACTTACCAGAGCTAGTGATGGCATATAACAACCACGTCCACCAGCTATTCTCCTTTCTACTTAATGTTTGGGAGCGATGCACGCCTTACATTAGATGTCCTGGGTGGGAAGGATTTGGAGGAGAGTGATGCAGAGAACTTGGATGGTTGGGTGAAGAATCACCACAGCCGACTAAAGACTGCTGTAGAAGTTGCGAACGCAGTTGCACAGGAGACCTCTAAAAGACGAAAGAGGGTGTATGATCATAAGTCCTACGGAGCGCTTGTCAGGCCTGGTGACTGCGTGTTACTGTGCAATCACAAACACAGGGGCAGGAACAAAATCCAAGACAAGTGGGAACACACGCCGTACGTTGTAGTTAAGCAGAATCATTCAGACATACCTGTATTTACAGTCAAGCCTGAAAAGGGGGGTCCATCTAGGGTAATACACAAAATCAACTACGCCACTGCACATTTCCCATTTCGCAATCTATTACGTCACCTAAAACCAGAGATAGGTCTGTAAACCAGTCAGATTCAGAAACAGGATTTCCAGATCTTGTGTGTTTTCCAGCCACTGTACCCAGAGAGAATAGGGATAGAGAGGTAACACCAGTGGGGACAAGTGATGTAGAACGAAGACAGAGTGTAGTGCAAGAACAGGGGGAAGTATCACCAGGTGTAATTCCAGGAAGGGAATTGGAAATACAAGAAGTTTCTGATGATGTTGAATGTGGAAATTTTCCGGAGCTCAGCCGCTCTCAAAGACCGAACAGTGGGAAATTACCTGTGAGGTATAGAGTTGATTATCTTATTAAACCATGTCATAAAAGAAAAATTAACTGAGATTGTGATGAGAAGTATGTATGGACTTATTGAAATTTAAAAAGTTTGAAGGCATGTGTATTTTGTTGCACTTTAAAGTTGTGTATTGTTTATGTTCCAGGGCCAGGCAGACGGGAGATGTCGATGGTATGGCAGGGTTTCGCGGGGGGGAAATGTAACAAAAGTATTTTTTAAGGGACTTTCATTTTGACAAGTTGCCCCATTTTCCATATGTTCGAGGAAGATGCAAAGGCGCCTGGGAAAGGGGAGGAGTTTTTTTTTTTCAGTTTTCATCTCTTAAAAAGGGCGCACCCTTTGGTCGCTAAGTGGGAAGTCGATCATTTTTGCAGTGGAAAATGTGAAAGTCAGTAGTAACGTGTTTAATTTGAGTTTTGCAAATTAAGTGAGCGCTGAAGCGAGCTGGAGTTTCCCTGCAATTGCACGCCATTGTTGGAGCTGTTCGCGAGCCGCGTTTGGAGCGGAGGCCTGTTTTTTTTCCCCGTGCTTTGCTAAATGCACTTGGTAATGCGCGCGAAAAGGTGTGTCTGAACTGACAGCGAGTTTTCACGGAGTGTTAATATTTTACCTCTGCTTTCTCTGAGGGTTTTTTTTTTTTTTTTATCAAGACTGTACCGCCTGCGGCCCGTTTCCTTTTTGGAGGTTTAAACTTTTCTTTAAGAGGCTGAGTCAGTGTGCGTCGTGTCGGAGCTGCGCTAATTGTTTTGAGGAAGTTTCGAGTTTCCCTAGGCCACGCAGAGTTTTGCTCGAGTGTTACTTTTGGTGCCCTGCCATCCCGGCGACATCTCTCTGCTGTCTCGTCCCAACCGTTCATTTTCATCCCAAGTCATCACGAGTCATCTCATCAATTTCATGATTGCTACTGACTGGAACCGACATCCTTTGCCCATACACACACACACTCTCACATGAACTCTCCACTTTACATAGGTCGAGACAAATTGTAAATGTGAAATAAGAGTTGTTAGAACTTACACTACGAACTATTTTTGAGTTTATTTGGAGTGGATTGTTTGAATACAACTGCAAGGGTTATTTATCTGGTTAAGAGTTTTTTTATACGTCCAGTGTTATTGAGTCAATGTGTGTTTTAATGATGAACTTAACTCCCAGAGATCTGTGTATGAATAGTTAAATGAGTGTTGAATGATTTCTCTAAGCTAGCAGAAATTTCAGATAACCTCTTAATTTGTTTTATTTTACCTTTATTTATTTCTATTTAACTAGAACCCATTCCTTTAAAAGAAAAGCCCAGTCTTCTAAGAAAAGAATAAATAATTAATTGTTAACGGGCCGTACAGCCTATGATTGGTTGTGTAACTTACCTTGGAGTAGGGGCGTCTCACTTACACTATTAGGTTTAGGAGGGTGGGAGTGTGGGTGATCGAATGGTTTACCTCACATCATCACACTTCAGGAAGCCACCGTACAAACACTCACTTGCCTGAAGCCTGTCTTTCCTATTCCTATAGTTCACCTTAGTGTAAGCTAAAACACATACACATATAGTGCATACTGAGGCTAAAAGATCCAGGGTGGGGACTAGGATCCTTTCGCTCTTAGGTCTTCCAAGGTCACATAGCAATTTCCCCTACAAGGCAAGGCCGATTGCCTTGTCACATCTGGTAATTTTGGAATGAAAAGTCCTTATAATTTAAATGTACAAAAACAGACTTTTCTCTTTTCTCTCCTTACACTGTACTTGAAACATTAAAATAAATGAAAAATAAGTAAATGCAAAAATTTAAATTAAAATCCTTTAAGTTTATGCTTGATTAACTGAAGGAGCTAAAATGTTTAACAAAGAATTACAATTATGAAAGAAATATCTTTAAATAAACAAATACTAAATCAATAATGAATATATTTTACATATAGTACATATTTTACATTTCCTAGATTGTGTGTGTGTGTGTGTGTGTGTGTGTGTGTGTTCATAGGCTATTTTATAGACAGCACTGCTTAAAATATTGGATTATTTTTGCCCTGTCTTCCAGATGTATACGATTTTGCCTACTATGTGCACACCTGACCAATTATATGTGCTCATATGTGCTTGTTGAACATGTTATTATCGATTTAGTCTCCATTTGCAGTTATAATACCCTCCACTCTTCTGGGAAGGCTGTCCACTAGATCTTGGAGTGTGGCTGTGGGGATTTGTGTTCATTCAAACACGAGCATTAGTGAGATCAGGCGCTGATGTAGAGTGAGGAGTTCTGGTCTGTAGTCTGTGTTCCAGTTCATCCCAAAGGTGTTCAGTGGGGTTGAGGTCAGATCTTTGTGCAGGACACTCCAGTTCTTCCACTCCAATCTTGGCAAACCACGTCTTCATGGAGCTTGCTTTGTGCAAAGGGGAATTGTGGAAGAGTTTTTTGGGCCTTTTAGTTCCAGGAAAGGGGAAATTATGCTACAGCATACAAAGACATTCAATACTGTGAACTGTGTGACAGTATCTTTGTATTATAGTTTTTGTCTTTTTAAAAATATAATGTAACAGCATATCTCTGAGTCAAATAATGCTGTAAACAGTAATAATGAATGTGATGCATGAGTATCAGGGCTTGTTATAATAGTGTTATTGTTGTCTGAAGTTTGTCCTTATTTGTCTGCTTTTTATTATTTGTGCTATGCCTCTATTGATTCACTCTCATTATCTTTCTCTATACGCATAATTTAAACTCTTCAGTTTCTTTGAGTTATTGTGTGGGTTTGTGCTGTGTGAATCTAGGCCACATTGATTATGATGATGATGATGTTTTATGGTGTTTGGTTCTCAGGGGTCTACTGGAGGTCCTGCAGCTGGACTTTGACGCACGTGAGCAGGGTCACCCGGCACAGATCCAGACAATCACGTGGCGTCTGGAACGGCCTGGAAATCCGATCCGGGATGAGGGAACGATGAGGATTTACATGCTGCAGAAAGACTATGTGGGCATTGTACCACTCATTATGGTGAGCTGTGTGTGTGTGTGTGTGTGTGTGTGTGTGTGTGTGTGTGTGTATGAAAAGAGAGAGAGAGAGGGAACGTGTATATATAAGTTTTGTCCTATAAACTTCATCTATGTATCTTTACTGTATTGCAATGTGTGCAAAGTGGAAATTTGTACTTGAAATGTAACTGCAATAAAACAGATTTTTTTTCCATTTTGAACTCCTGAAAAGATGCCTGGAGCTATAAAAGTACAATAACCCACATCAATGATTCATAGCTCTCAGTGAAGCGTGTGTGTGTGTGTGTGTGTGTGTGCACTGTGAGACTCACTGTATTTGATCTGCCAGTGTCTGTGCTGGTCAGATTATTACATAATTAAATAGACTAGACTAAAACTTTTGTTTCTGAAGACTAGCAATCGTGCAGCTCAGCTCAGTTGTTCTCAGGGAACAGCATGAAGTCTTTAAATTACGCTGTGCATCTGGCATGTGGCATGTGGAGGTAGCTGATGTACATCTGGCAGATCACGGAGTTAAATGTAGGCTTGAACCTAATCCGCTCGTGCCGCTCTACCCATGCCTGAAACGCTGTAACTAGTATTTCATGTTCATGTCACATTACACCACAATGTACATGTTGTAAACATGCCTGAAAACAAAACTCTTTAATGTAGTAATATTTCTGACATTTCATTACATCTGAATTATGAAGAATATTGGATATTAGTTTTAATAATTTGAAGTTCCTGCTGAATAAAAACAAGAAGAAAACACTCAGTATGTGTTCTTAATTGTTCCTGATGGTCCTGAACTTCCTATTAAAGAAGGATCTATGTACTTCATTTTGTTTTTTTAGTAATGGATAGAAATCATAATGGAAACCTGCAGGAAGCTGGTGGAAAACATTAAGCCATTGTCCATTATATGATTACATTATATTAAAAATTAATATTAAGGTTGTCCCCCTTTCCTGCTTTTATATACTGCACTTCTGGGAAGGTTTTCCACTATATTTTGAAGAATTACTGTAGGGCCATGACATTCTAGACAACTGTGTACTTACAACTTTGTGGCAACAGTTTGGGGAAGACCCTCATACAGGTGTTTGGGTCACTTTTTTACGGTTAGTAAATACTTTTGCTCAAGTAATGGAGTGAAATAATCCAACCATGCAGTGACGATTTCATTTCATAAGATTATGTGAACAATTTATAACTGGAAAATAACTAATAGGTTCCTAATTGCAACTTTAATTGAACATTTTCATAGTTTTTTCATAATGTATAGCTGGCAAAAAAAGAAAAAAAGGATAAGGAGAAGAGATTTGACAGAAATGGGAAGCTTTGACCAAATATGGAAAGTGGGGCACATGGAACAGGTGTAGAATAAATGACAAAAATAGCGAATAGGAACCTGCAACAGTATAAGGAAAGGGATGAAGAAAAGGAAACAAAGAAAACGTGATGTTAATACAGAATATTAAGGATCAGTGATATTACTCGAAAACATTTTTTAACATATAAAAGGAAGTCCAGCTGAGCGGACAGGGTCAGAGTGGCGGTTATGGGTCTACAGTGGCAGGACAGCAATGTGACATCCCTTTAAACATGCTTATGGCTTCAGGCTCCTAATTCTATTTATTTGTGAAGCATTTCTAAAAACAGACATGGTCACAAAGCAGCTTTACAGAAATCTGGTTAAACAAAAACAACTCGGAGAATGCTGCAGTGATAAGGCCAACCCGGAAGCTAACATTACCCTGGTTCAGCTAGGCTACACCACAGTTGCATGACGTCGATGTCACCACCACTAAGCTTCTGAAACTCTTTGAATCATAATTTAAAACGGGCCCTGATAAAAACTGATAGTGATCTACTGTTCTTTTTGTGGCTGAATCTGAATAAATGAAAAGTTTGAGTTGGAATAGTTTGCAACAGCATGAATATAAACACAGTGAGGCTTGTAGTAGAGTTTTCCTGTTTGGAGTAATGATGCATTATGTCCCTGACGACCTCTGTAGTCCCATTTTGCCGCTTGTACACAACTGTCTTTTTCAAGACACAGAAAAAAGCTTAAAAAGTCACAAGTGGTGTATTACTGGTGTATATTATATAGTAGAATAAAACATGAAAAAATCTTGACCTTGTCACTCTAATACTGCTGCTGAAGCAATTTGCATGTGTAGAAAAGTGTGCTATATATATTTTCAACTAATCTAGTAAGATGATAGTAATACTGTATGTACTATATCAAAAATGCCATGTTTAACTAGACTGGAGAAGAACAGCTAAAGGAAATGAGCTAATACTGAACCAATAAATGACCTTCCTCTGATTAAGGAGGGGCTTTCTTTGATAAACAGCATGCTTCCTTTGGCCAAGCAGGCACTTTTCTGACCAGTCAAGAGGCTTCCTCTTGTCCAGCAAGGGCTTCCTTCAATTTCATTTATCTTTATTATAGTTAAATGATCTATAGAGCCTTTTAATAACATGCTTATATAAAATATTACCCACTCCTCCATCCTACATGTGACTTTGTACTATTATTAAGCTGTTGTTAATACACATTCATTTATGTGTCTATTTCTGTCCAGAACTCGGACATCCTCAACACAGCAGTGCTGAACGGTAAGATGGTGTCTGTGCCGGTGAAGGTGCTGGGAGTGGAGACAGACGGTTCCGTCAGTGACATTACTAACTTGACTCGCTGCTCATCCGCAGACGAAGGCACTCTTAAGGTCCTACATCACTGCTGCCCACTGCTCTCGCAATTACACTCTCCACCACACGCCACTTGTTACTGGCCAAACACTCACACTCAGTGACATCTCCATTACACCTGGCAGCTCAGAGAACACAGAGAGCAGGATAAGTGACAAGACCTGCTGCTGCCCGGCTGCTTTTTACAGATTAGAGAGCTGAAAAACTCACGCCGGTCGAGAGAGAGAGAGAGAGAGAGAGAAAGTATGTGTGTAGCTGAGCTTTGTCACTCCCAGAATACATGCTCACTGTCTTTTGTGCATTTATTACCAAGAGCTGAGACCTTTATCCAGTTATTATTGGATCATTCTCCTGAGCCACTCTTTAGCTGAGGGTTTAAAGTGATTTACAGGGTCAGGGCTAAAGATGAATCTATTCTTCATCCTCACAGATCAATTCAGCTCCAATGATGAAACAAAAAAACAGTCAGTAATAGAGGTCAACCGACCAGGGATGATAACTCGACTGTACTACTAAAACACACACCCGCTGTCCAGTAGGAAGCGAGTGATTATTTTTTAACAAGTATTTTGACTGGAGAGACAGAGTGTGCTGACTTGTTTGAGAATTTGACATTCCCTGAAGCATGGAGCTGGGACTGCGAGCTAACTGCACTCATACATTTCCTAAATGAGACTCTGCAGCTATAAAGAGCTATTCTCACACTATTACAGCACCTTTCACTGATACATTAGCATAAAACTGTCGCACTCTTTGTTGGCTGTGATGAGTTTCAGGCTACATTTTTGGCTACGCCTTTATTAGTGTGATTTCAGAATATTAACCCAATTTACCCACAGCTTAAAAGCATCATAGTCAGTTTGATGATGCAAATTTCAGCGTCTTAGTATAATTTTTTAAAAAGACATTTAATTATTAGACATTTACATTAGACATTTGTAAATAAACACTTCAAAGTAAAATGAATAATTAGCTATTATTAATAATAATTAATCATAAATAAAACAAAGTTGAGGACAAAGGTTTACACAGGTTTATCTAGGTTAAAGATTCGAACACATTCGAACACATTTAATGTTAACATTTCCTTATTGAGTCAATTTGTCTACCTATTTTCAAATAATAGCTAAGATCAGATTTATTTCTGTATCATATTTTCAATGTTTAATTGCTTGAACTCTAATCAAGCATTTGGGCTAGCTTTTAACACACTTCACACAACACTTTGCTGGAATTTTTGCTCATTCCTCCTGACAAAGCTGCTGTAACTCAGTCAGCTTTTGTTCTCAGACATACTTTTTCAGGTCAGTCCACAGATTTTATACAGGATTCCGGTCAGGGCGTTGTTATGTCAAGTCCAAAGCTTTCGCATTGTTGTTCTTGTTACAAAATTGGTGGTATGCTTAGGGTCATTGTCCTGCTGAAAGATCCACCAACTTTCATCTTCCTGGTTGATGTCTTGTGGTTTTGCTTCAGATAATCCTCCTTCCTCATGATGACATCTTATGAGTGCATCAACCCCCTTTCACACACCCAAAACATGGTTGCCACCCCTATTCTTCACAGTTGAGATGTTGTTCCTCTGATTAAAAGCCTCTGTCCTTTTCCTCTATACATAGAGCTGTGTCGAGAATTACATTTTTTTGTCTGACCAGAGAACATTATGAAGCCCTTGTAAAAAATGTCCCAAGCATGCTAATGAATATTTTCTTTGTGTAATTCTCACACACACACACACACACACAGATGTCTGAGAGGTGCAACTATGTGTACGTAAACGGGAAGGAGATGAGAGGAAGGGTGAAGATGATGCTGAACTTCACTTACAGCTACCTAAGCACCCAGCTGGAGGTGAGTGTGTGGATGCCCCGCCTCCCACTGCAGATTGACATGGCTGACCCCGAGCTTAACCAAATCAAAGGCTGGAGGGTCCCTGTTTCCACAGCCAACCAGAGGTTAGACAACACTCAGACCAAATGTTTCCCAATACTGAGGTACACTCTTAGACACAATAGATCATTCCATGTTGTGTGTTTTACCCTCAAGTGTGTTTTCAGTTTCCGGTAATAAAGCTCTCATTAGGATCTGAGAGTGAGTTAATAAGTTGCACCCTAATTTAGCTTTCTGTTAGTTCCTTTAATTTAATCACAATGAAATACCATTTTGTTTGGTTTGTGGCTATAGTAATGATTAACATAAGAAAGCTATAATAAAAGACACAAAACTGCAGGGGCTCAAAAACTTTTGATTGGCAGGGTGTATTTAAGTTCTTAATTCAAATAATGCAAATTTAATTAATTTGCTGTCATGCTAAATTATTCAGAGACACATACAGATTTTCACTGTTCAAAATGACAACCATGTGGTTTAGAGATATTCTTATTGAACCCTTTTTATCTCGTCTTTTTGACTTCATTATTATTGTTATTACAGCATAAAGTCTAAGTCTAGTTATATAAGATTTTCTGACATAAAGCCAATGTTTGATAAATCATTAATCTTTACAAAATTTAAGCACTTGATTTTTTATATTTTTAATGGCAGTCCATCAGAAATTGGTGCTTGATTTATTTTTACTGATTTAAAAAGAAACTTTAAAAAAGAATAAAAATCTGAAAAACAGAGTGTGTAAAGCAGAAGGTACGCAGGAAAAGTTCATCATATTTAATTAATTCTCTTTCCATATTTTTAAGACCAAGTTTGGACAGTGAAGAGGATAATGAAAAGAAGGTCAGAGGCTGTGTGGTGCAGTATCAGCACAGCCCAATCCAAGTACTTACAGCCTTCACTGCGGAGGTGTCGGACTCGAGCACTTCCTCTCCTGAGCACTTCCTGGGTCCTGACTGGCTGTTGGATGTGACTCAGCTGGTCCGGTACTCTCTGAAGGTTGGGGACACAAGCATTGCTCAGCTGCACAGAGAAACTGTCCTCAGCGGCAGAGCTCCTGGAGTCACCACTGTCCAGGTCCAACACACTAATTTGCCTCATTTATTCATTTACTTTGTGACAGGGGCATTGGTGGCTCAGTGGTAGGTTTCTCGCCTATCATGCGGAAGGCCCGGGTTCGATTCCCAGCCACTGGATGCAGTGCCGGTCCCAAGTCCGGAAAAATGGGAGGGTTGCATCAGGAAGGGAATCCGGCATAAAACATTTGCCAAGTTGTTGTGCGGACCAGTTGGTCCGCTGTGGCGACCCCGAACGGGGAGCAGCCGAAAGCAACTTCTTATTCATTTACTTTGTGACACATCACTGAAATAAAGCTTAACTAAGCTGTATTAAATATGGTAATCAAATAATTACACAACAGCACTGATGAGATTTGGATACTGAACATTATCATTTCTATAGTAATAGCTAATTTTCAGGGTGTCTCTAGTGTCAGTGTTTAAAAATAGACACATTTGCTTATTTGGCTGCTGCTTTTAAATAAAAGCAACAACTGATGCACCATACCACCAATCTAAAGATTAAGGGTCTTGCTTAATGACTCAGTTTGCTGGTGCTGGGATTTGAACACAGCCTTCTGATATGTTTGTATTTTCATTTACTCAGGTCATGTCCCCCCTGTCAGACTCAGTCTTGGGGGAGCGGATGGTGCAAGTGCTGGATGATAAAGTGAGCATCACAGATCTCAGTGTGCAGCTGGTGTCAGACCTCTCTCTGTCACTTCAACCCAGCAACAGGGTCATCGCAGCCATGGTCACCACTCAGGACACCATGCACAACCCCAAACAGGTCATCATCAAGTGTCAGAAAAATAGGCTGTTGTTTTTCTTTCTGCATAGTAAACAGAACTTTGGGAATGCAATAATATTCACAGATTAATTAAAGCTATTATACAAAAGGTTTATTGCATTTGATTTGTTTGATTTGACAAGCCAGTTTAGCGTCTGTGTATTTTCATTCGCTCAACCCAATCAATATTGGGCTATTAGCTCTCAGCGAGGGGCAGCATCCACTAAGCTGGTGGTGTACTTCCACTGGCTATGCATAATATAGGGCAGTGGGTGGTGGCCTGTGGCGGTTAATGTTCAGCCAGCAGATGTAGGTGTTCACTTGATAGCTTGTTACTCTGATTACTCTTCTTGCTGTCCCCTCTAGCTAAGATGGATTTTATTGTACATACATTTTGACCCCGGGTTAAGTGGAGCTCAGTTCTGACATCCAGACTCAGCTAATTAGTAAACAGTCAACATGTTCGAAGACTAACTCTCTTCAAACATAAAAATCAAATGAAACTTAACATTGTCAAGAAGCTTGTAGTATTAGTTGATCTGTGTTGTATTTCAGGAGGCAGTGGTTGCATGTTGGCTGCACTTCAGCGACGGCTCTCAGGCTGATCTTGACTTGTTTGATCCCAGCAGCTATAAGCTTACAGTCTCCTCACTGGATAACAGGGTGGTATCTGTAAGAAAAGTCCCAGGTCCTGTCATGGTGGCCGAGTCAGAGGGATGGGGCATGCTGATCAGAGCTGAGCTTGCCATCTGTGAAGCCTGTCAGAAGTCCAGACGCAAGAGCAAGCTCGTTGTTGGTGCTGGCAATGTGACAATCAAATTCCTTTCGTCTGAGAATAGAAGGACTCAAACTGAAGCCAAATTGATCCTGACCCCCTTTCAAGGTCTCCTCAGGAGGGACATAACCACTGACATACAAGAGGGCACCACAAGAGATATCTCTGCAACGTCAGCCAAGTCCAGGCTGCAAGAGGCAATAGGAGGGGCTCTCTCCACCATCAGGGTGATCAGCAGCATCAAGGATATGATCGCTACAAAGCCTGACACTGAAAATGCTCTTGCTACTGTCAATCCAGCTAAAATTTTGACTACCTCAGACTTACCACCTCAACCCAAACAGGAAGTGCCTATACATGAACAAGATTTAGTGTGGACATTTGGCATCTTTACACACATTGAGATCTGCATCTACATGTTCCTAGGTCTCTCCTGTTTGGCAATTATTGTCTTCCTGATTAACTGTAGCACTCAGAATGCAAGGTTGCGTGGTAGGAAATCACCCGTGCAGTGCCAAGGCCCTGATGGGCACACACATCACTGGGTGCGCCTGGGCATGGCTGCAGAACAATCCGGTGCCATGCCAATCACAACCACAGTCAACCACCATGAAAAGGTGCCAAGTACAGCAGGGGAAAGCCCAAATCCTGCTATAGACAACCCCACAGAAAGGACTGCAACCCTGGGTAGAAAATGTAACACTCTGCCTCTTAGAACCAATCCTGTAGCACTCAAATCAGCTGGTCCACTTGCAAAACCTGCAAGGAATGAACCATTGCACTCCCCAACCAGCAAGAGGAACCAGGTCCAGTTCACAACCTTCACCACTCTCGACATCAAGCACTTGGCAGCACTCAAGAAAAATTGGTTGGACTTTAGCTGGACCAACCAAGGAGTAAATCAAGCAACTAATCAAGGAGAGCTGGCCAGTTTGAACAGGGCATCCAGTCGAAGTGTAGAGCGTCCTGAGCCTGATGGTCTTTCTGAAATTCCATGGCCAGTGGTAAAACCAGTGGTACAGGGAAAATGAAAATATATAGAGTATGTGTGTGCATATATTTCTCCACAATCAAAAACTTATTTTAAAGATTCATTGTGTGACATAAATTAAATGTCCTCATTTCCCCATTGCAAATTAACCAAGTCATATTTCATCTACAAATGTTGCTTCTTAAGCTTTGCACTGTAGCTACAATGCCAGTGTAGCTGAAACTCTACCTATTATTCTGGTATCATATGACATTGTTGCACTGACCATTACATTTCTGCAATTACAACTTTACACTGACTATTTCACTTAAACCTTTACCCCAATGATTATTTCACCATTATATTTCTATTAAAGTATCAAGATATTACACTGTCATGTTCATAAAACCAGTTAAAGAAGACTTTTGCTTTGTTACATGCTGCATTATCATGCTAGCTTTAGCCATAAGAAGTCTGGTAAATTGTGGCCATAAAATGATGTACATGGTCAGCAGCAATAATCAAATAGGTTGTGACATTTAAATGATAATTGATTGGTATTAACAGGCCCAAAGTGTGCCAAGAAAACATTCCACACACCATTACACCACCTCCACCAGCCTGGACTGTTGACAAAGGCAAGTCCATGAATTCGTGTGTTTTAATGAATTAGCTTGATGTTTTGTCTTTATTGCACCTTAATCTGTCTGTTGTGAATGAAATGAGATTGTGAATGAAATTCTGAATGATCCTGGCAGATCGGCATTTACAGAAATACTCAAATTAGACCAACGTCACACACCTGGTTGCATAATTATTCGTTCCTTTTATACTTCTGCGGTATAGTTCAAACTCAACAAATGACAAAAAGTAACTCTACAGTGGTCATCTATTAAATTATTCTTAATTAACCCCAAATAAAGATCAGCTGTTTCTGTGGGATTTTCTTCACATCTTCTTGGTTTCATCCACCTGCTGAAGCCATGGTCTTGCAAAGCATGCATGGTACCTCACTTGTTGAAAGCCATCGAGAGGGGTGCACCCCCCCAAAAAAAAAAAAAAAAAAAAATATTAGATGTACCTGGAGACATCACCAAGAATAGGACGTCCTCCAAAATTTAGGACAAGACAAAAACCAGGGAGGCTGCCAAGACATCCTACAGCAATATTAAAGAAGCTGCAGGAATAACTGACAAATACTGATTACTCTGTATGTGACAACAATCTCTCATTTTCTTCACCTGCCCAGGCTATGAGGTAGGACTGGTAGATAGAAGCCCATTCTCACAAAAAACACCAAAAAAACACCACAAACCATGTGGCAAAATGTGTACTGATGAATGTAGTGTAATTCCAATAATTATTATTATTCCATAATAATTCCATAATTTAAAGAGGTGTGTTTGCTGCAATAAAAAGCACATCACCATAGCCACAGTGCAGCATGGTGGTGGTAGCATCATGCTTCAGGGCTGCATTTCTTTTACCAAGGGGAAGGGAATCATAAATAGCTACAAATACTTATCAATTTAAGCACAAGTCCTCTAGGTCTCTCATAATAAGATGACGAGGAAAAGGAATTTCACCTTTCACCTGGACAATGACCCAAAGCATACATCTAGACTAACAAGGCAATGGTTTAACCAAAAAAAAAGATCAATGTTTTTGAATGAACTAGCCTGAGTCCAGACCTGAATCCAACCAAAAATCTTTGAGGTGCCCTGAAGCGGTCTGTGTACAGGAGATATCCCCACAATTTTATGGATCTTGAATGTTTTTGTAAGTAAGAGAGGGAAAATATTGCCAAGTCAAGATGTGCAATGCTGATAGATCTTACTTAAAAAAGGTACTTCAACAGCGTATTAGTTCACGGGTGTGCACGTTTACAAGTTTTCTGATTTTTCTTTTTTCCCTAAAGTTTATGATTCTTCTCTTATGTTATTCTCTTAAGTTGTATACATTGAAATTTCACATCTAGGGTGCACAGTCCAGAAATTATTTATCTTTGTTTAATTTTTTACATCTTCAAAAAACTGTCATTTTAAGACAGGTGTGTAAACGTTTTTTTATCTTTTTCTTTTATCAGACACTGGGCCATTTTAAAATTTTGAGTTTGAGATACGAAGTCCTCTTAAAAGTAATATTTTCTTGTCACAACATTCAATAAACTATGTTTATGCATTTACAACCATGTTATTACTTTTCTTTAAATGAATTCTGATTCATTTCAGATATTTTTTGGAGAGAAAACTAAGGACAAATCTTTAAATCAAATGTTCAAATCTTCTTGACTTTAAAAACAGGAGCTCTTTGCCCTTCCCCTCCTGTCTGTTGATTATATCCCAGTGTTGAAGCATTTATCTTGCCTTGCTCTATTCTTTGCTTCTTCTGTGATGTCTGTGAGTGAAAGGAGAGCAATCTCTGCTGCACACACTTCTCCATTATCCTGATAGCTTGAGAATCCTAGGATGGGAAAAGGCAGCTTCTGTCGTCCACAGGAGAGGAATAAAGATAACACTCTTCCATTTGGAGATGCAGCATCACCACATCGTTAAATTGCATTCCAGCAGTATGGGTAAAAACAGCGGCAGTTCCAGTCAAGTGCAGGTAATCTGCTGTGCTGGATCTGCGGATTTAGCACAGGAAGAAATGGCATCTTCTCTGGAGAGATCTTATGAGTTCCTCAGGCTATCCAAAAAGTTTTTCCTGTTTGGGAAAAACCCACAGCAATATCTGAAGTAGAGTTCACACTCAACTTTAAAGTCAGTACATGGACAACACTTTTAATTTTCTGATTTTATAACAGGAGCTCTGACACTAATGCAGCTGCTTATCACAGTTTTATATTAATGCACTCGTCAGATTTTTCACAGGGACCTTCCACATGAATGAATTAAGGACATGTGTAATTGTTGACATGATAAAGATTTATATCCAAAGACATTCTACAAAACAGCAGCTCTTGTGTGGTGTTCATAGTTTGCAGTGGTTAGTATCACCAAAAGTAGTCCAAGGACAGACAACCGGTGAACTGGTGATTGTATATAGTTTGCTGCGTATTTGGCTGTGTAGCTGCAGACCGGTCAGGCTGATCCCTGTCCACTGCCGAAAGCACGTACAATAAACATGTGAGCATCAGAACTGGAGCATGGAGCAATGGAGGAAGGTGGCCTGGTCTGACAATCATGTTTTCTTTTACATCATGTGGATGGCTGTGTACATGTGCTTCACTTTTCTGAGGAAGAGATGGTACCAGGATGCACTATGGGAAGAAGGCATGCCAGCAGAGGCAGTGTGATAGTCTGTGCAATGTTCTGAGAAATGTTGGGTCCTAGCATCATAGTTTAACATGTACCACCTACCTACTCATTGTTGCAGACCAAGTACACCCCTTCCTGGCAACAGTATTCCCTAATGGCAGTGGTCTCTTTCAGATCTCAATCTCATCAAGCATCTGTATTGAGGACGTGCTGTATAAACAAGTCAGATCCATGGATGCTATTACCAGTTGCATTTTCAGTTAAAAGAATCCTGAAAGCCTGTGGTACTGTTTCCTTTTACAAGAACACTAACTAAAGTGAAATTTGAATTGATTGGCATCGAATCATTTGATTGGCATGGGTTACAGCAAGCTTATATACAGAAACAGCTTATGTGTTTCATTTGCACACATTTAATTATACAAAATTGGTGTTATATATAAAATAAAACTCAGTTAATTTTATATTAATGCCATTAAACAAACAAACAAACAAACAAACAAAGGAAATTCATATGGAAAAAATAGGACTTATTAAAGAAACCAAGCCAGCATAAATCTATTAATTAAGACAATTAAGGCTTGTCATTTAAATAAGACTAAATAATTGTCTAAATTTTGGTCTGTGCAAAGAATCAGCCGGCATCAAGAAGATGAAGTGAAAATTTAGGAGGGATATGAAACAGATCTAGTATGTGTCAACTTACCATGAGCCATATACTGACTAGCCTGCTAATGCTAGTTCATTAGTTAGCCTGTTTACTCTGCATTTGTAGTGTATGTGAACCTCTCAACCCACCCACCCACATGCACACACACACACTACAACCAGGATCAAAAATGTTTTCACTTCATTTCAGATTTCTCAAGGGAAAGAAGAGTCCTGTGTATCTGTTTATATTTATATTACTGGTTAAAAATGAATTTTTTATTTATCCAAAGTTTTAAGCGAAGCATTGCTGCATCAGAGGTTGTGCTAACAGCAGTCACACCGCGGGCGTTTTTCTATGTCTACAACACAAAGCAGGGTAGAACAAAGAGAAGCCAGGAGGCAAATATCACAGTCTGGAGCGCTGAGGCGAGATGAAGGACCACACGCAGTCCCAACAGAGAGAAAACACAAACATCAGTGGATGTACACATGACTCGATACGGACTCCCTGTGCAGTGCAGCATTGCTTCCCTCACCCAGGAAGCTTTGATCGAGAGAAAAGAGATGAAGGGCTCAGTAACCTTCAGGAGAAAACTTTAAAATCCAGACACGAAGAAGAATCTTGATCTGATGATCTCGTCAGTCCGGGGGAATGACACACAGAGGAAACTTCACACATTCATTGATATCACCATAAAGATGATCTCATCAGTCCAGGAAAATGACATCACTTGCTGTACCAAAGAATTACATTTCATTCAGCTAACTACAGTTAATATAATGGATTTACCATTAATGCTATCATACTACAATTCAATATAATTCTAATTAAAATATTAATAATGGCATAGTGACATGTTCATTTAAGTTTACATTTGGAGAGAAAAGTATATACAAGTTTACATTTGGAGAGACATAATAGTTTATTTTTAGTTCTACTACTAATTCTATCTTACTATTATCTTATATCTTCTTATATCAATCTTATTTGAGTATATATTAAAATTCATGAAAGAATATTGAGTATAAATATTCACAAAAAAATGAATAGATCTTTAATAGGAATTTTTTTTTTTTTCTGACTATGACATTAACACAAATAAAAAATGACTATTTATGCTTACAGATTTGTAGGCATGTTTTTTTTTTAAAACAGAACAAATATAAGAACAAGCAATCTAGAAATAATGATATTTTAGAATAATCTCAATGTGAAATATTAAATAAATGTACTGTGGATAGAAACTTCTCCTGTTTTTCTCCAAGTGTTCAAGTTTTTGTCAGTGAATGGATTGATCGAAGACAAGTGGAATCTAAAAGCTAGTATGTCTCAACCTATTAGAAGCTGTGTACTCTCTAGATCGCTGTGTGCCATTAGGCTTTTTCTTGAATACATGAGGTTTCCTTTTTGGCACGTGCCCTCCTTCTTCTTTAGGACAGCATTAGGAAGGTGTGCGAGAGTGTGAAGAGAGCAGCAGCAACACATGTGACATTTTTAAAACACATTCAGTATGTGACTGGTGTCCATCATCGCCTGGGTACAGCGTTGATGTCTTTCTCTCCAATTGCGTCAAACCATTTTCTTTTTACCTCACTTACTGCACACCTAACTCACTCTAATTTGTTTCTGGATTTTTGTTCTAGATGTTCATATACTGGGGGCACGGTGGCTTAGTGGTTAGCACGTTTGCCTCACACCTCCAGGGTTGGGGGTTTGATTCTCGCCTCCGCCACGTGTGTGTGGCGTTTGCATGTTCTCCCCGTCCCTTTGGGGGGTTTTCCCGTCCGGCTGCTCCGGTTTCCTCCCCCAGTCCAAAGACATGCATGGTAGGTTGATTGGCATCTCTAAATTGCCCTGTAGTGTGTGATTGCGTGAGTGAATGAGAGTGTGTGTGTGCCCTGCGATGGGTTGGCACTCCGTCCAGGGTGTATCCTGTCTTAATGCCCTATGACGCCTAAGATGACAGGCTCCCCGTGACCCGAGTGTAGTTCGGATAAGCGGCAGACAATGAATGTTCATATACTGAAAAAGCAATATTTTTATTGGGTTAGATGTTAATTAAAATCACCTGAAAACATTCAGAAAATGTGCCCTGTTTATTCTGGTTTATTTGGGTAAAAATGCAAAACTGAGAAAAATTAATTCAATGATACATTTTTTATTATTCTTTATTATTCATTTTATTCATTCATTCATTCATTCATTCATTGTCTTCCGTTTATCCGGAGCCAGGGTCGCGGGGGCAGCAGTCTAAGTAGGGATGCCCAGACCTCCCTTTCCCTAGCCACTTCCTCCAGCTCTTCCGGAGGGACCCCAAGGCGTTCCCAGGCCAGCCGAAAGACATAGTCTCTCCAGCGTGTCCTGGGTCTTCCCCGGGGCCTTTTCCCTCGGTGGGGCATGCCCGGAACGCCTCTCCAGGGAGACATCCCGGAGGCATCCGAAACAGATGCCCGAGCCACCTCAACTGCCCCCTTTCGATGTGGAGGAGCAGCGGCTCTACTCCGAGCTCCTCCCGAGTGACAGAGCTCCTTACCCTATCTCTAAGGGAGCGCCCTGTCACCCTACGGAGGAAGCTCATTTCGGCCGCTTGTATCCGGGATCTTACCCTTTCGGTCATGACCCAGAGCTCATGGCCATAGGTGAGAATAGGAGCGTAGATTGACTGGTAAATCGAGAGCTTCGCCTTCCGGCTCAGCTCCTTCTTCACCACAACAGACCGGTACATAGACCGCATTACTGCTGCCGCTGCACCGATCCGTCTGTCAATCTCACGATCCATCCTTCCCTCACTCGTGAACAAGACCCTGAGATACTTAAACTCCTCCACTTGAGGAAGGACCTCCCCTCCAACCTGAAGGTTGCAAGCCACCTTTTTCCAGTCGAGAACCATGGCCTCGGATTTGGAGGTGCTGACCCTCATCCTAGCCGCTTCACACTTAGCTGCAAAACGCCCCAGTGCATGCTGTAAGTCCAGGCCTGAAGAGGCCAACAGGACAACATCATCTGCAAAAATCAGCAATGAAATCCTGTGGTCCCCAAATCGGACTCCCTCCAGCCCCTGGCTGCACCTAGAAATTCTGTCCATAAAAACAATGAACAGAACCGGTGACAAAGGACAGCCCTGTCGGAGCCCAACATGCACTGGGAACAGATCTGACTTACAGCTGGCAATGCGAACCAAGCTCCTGCTCTGGTTATATAGAGACCAAACAGCCCTTAACAGAGGGCCACGGACCCCGTACTCCCAGAGCACCTCCCACAGAATGCCACGAGGGACACGGTCGAAAGCCTTTTCCAAGTCCACAAAACACATGTGGACTGGTTGGACAAACTCCCACGAACCCTTGAGCACCCTGTGGAGGGTATAGAGCTGGTCCAGTGTTCCACGACTAGGTCGAAAACCGCATTGCTTCTCCTGTATCCGAGGTTCGACTAACGGTCGGACTCTCCTCTCCAGTACTCCGGAATAGACTTTCCCTGGGAGGCTGAGGAGTGTGATCCCCCTATAGTTGGAACACACCCTCCGGTCCCCCTTCTTAAAAAGAGGGATCACCACCCCAGTTGCCCAGTCCGGAGGCATTGTCCCTGACCACCATGCTTTTGTTGCAGAGACGTGTCAGCTAAGACAGCAACACAACATCCAGGGACTTAAGGTACTCAGGGCAAATCTCTTCCACCCTTGGTGCCTTGCCACCAAGGAGCTGCTGAACTACCTCAGTGACCTCAGCTTGGGTGATGAATGAATCTACCTCTGAATCCCCGGCCTCTGGTTCCTTTTACAGAAGGCGTGTCAGTAGGGTTGAGGAGATCCTCGAAGTATTCCTTCCACCGTCCGACAATATCCCCAGTCGAGACCAGCAACTCTCCATCTCCACCATAAACAGTGTTGGCAGAGAGCTGCTTACCCCTTCTGAGGCGCCGAACGGTCTGCCAGAATTTCCCCGAGGCCGTCCGATAGTCCTTCTCCATGGCCTCACCGAACTCCTCCCAGACCCGAGTTTTTGCTTCCGAGACCACCACAACTGTAGTCCGCTTGGCCTGCCGGTATGCCTCAGCTGCCTCCGGAGTCCCCCGAGCCAACCAGGCTCGATATGACTCCTTCTTCAGCTTGACGGCATCCCTTACTTCCAGTGTCCACCACTGTGTTTGGGGATTGCCGCCACGAACGGCACCAGAGACCTTACGGCAACAACTCTGGATGGCTACGTCAACAATGGAGGTGGAGAACATGGTCCACTCGGACTCAATGTCCCCAACCTCCCTCGGGATCTGGTTGAAACTCTTCCGAAGGTGGGAGTTGAAGACCCCCCTAACAGAGGGATCAGCAAGACGTTCCCAACAGACCCTCACAATACGTTTGGGCCTGCCAAGTCTGTCCGGCATCCCCCTCCGCAAGCGGATCCAACTCACCACCAGGTGGTGATCGGTTGACAGCTCCGCCCCTCTCTTCACCCGAGTGTCCAAGACATGCGGCCGAAAGGGCAGATGACACGATCACAAGATTGATCATTGAGCTCCAGCCTAGGGTGTCCTGGTACCACGTGTACTGATGGGCACCCTTATGCTTGAACATGGTGTTCATTATGGACAGGCTGTGACTAGCACAGAAGTCCAGCAACAGGACACCACTCGAGTTCAGATCAGGTGGGCCATTCCTCCCAATCACGCCCCTCCAGGTATCACTGTCGTTGCCCACATGGGCGTTGAAGTCCCCCAGCAAAACTATGGAGTCCCCAGTTTAGAGCACCTTCCAGCACCCCTCTCAGGGTCTCCAAAAAGGTTGGGTACTCCACACTGCCATTCGGCCCATAAGCCGAAACAACAGTGAGACACCTATCCCCGGCCCGAAGGCGCAGGGAAACAACCCTCTCGTTTACCGGGGAAAACTCCAGCACATGGCGGCTGAGCTGGGGGGCTATAAGCAAGCCCACCCCAGCCCGACGCCTCTCACCATGGGACACTCCAGAGAAGAAGAGAGTCCAACCTCTCTCAAGGAGTTGAGGGTTTCCCGAGCCCAGGCTGTGTGTGGAGACAAGCCCGACTATCTCTAGCTGGTACCGCTCAACCTCCCTCACCAGCTCGGGCTCCTTCCCCCCCAGTGAGGTGACATTCCATGTCCCAAAAGCCAGATTTTTTTGTCCAGGGTTTGGGTCGCCGGGGCCCCCGCCCATGACCGCTACCCAAAACACATTGCACCAGACCCTTATGCTCCTTCCTGCGGGTGGTGGGCCTACGGGAAGGTGGGCCTACGTCATTTTTTTGGGCTGTGCCCGGCTGAGTCCCGCAGGCAAAGACTCGGCCACCAGGCGCTCGCCTGCGTGCCCCAACCCCAGGCCTGGCTCCAGGGTGGGGCCCCGGTGACGCCAGTCCGGGCGACGTAACAGTCCTTGATTTTACTTCCATAAGAGTCCATAAGAACCGCTCTTAGTCTGACCCGTCACCTAGAACCCGTTTGCCTTGGGAGACCCTACCAGGAGCACTAGGCCCCTGACGACATGGCTCCTAGGTTCATTCGGGTACTCAAACCCCTCCACCACAATAAGGTGGCGGTTCAAGGAGGGGATACATTTAATAACAGAAAAAAGCTCCGTCCCACCCTCAAAGCATCCAATAATCCACTTTAATCACCACTTCAATGACAAGAGGAAAAAGGGGTGGATACAAAAAAAATGTTTTTTTTAAATAAATAAATAAATAAATAAATAAATAAAATAGAGTGATTTTGAAAAAAATATGCTGTCAGATCTTATTGTGTAGTAGACATGAGCGAGTATCCAAATCGAGATACAATAGAATACTCCAAATAGAGAAAATGGGCCACTTCAGCCAGTAAGTAATCATAAGATTGAGGGGCAGCATGTATCCCCTTAAGAACAATAAGACATCTGGCTAAGTGCATGCAGAAAGCTATAACACTGAATTGTGCAGCTTTAAACCAAATAAGGCGACTGAAAGACAGACCAAAAAAATAGTTTTGCTTATAATGCTAGAAAAGAACTTATGTTTTGATTACCAGGAAGACGTGACGGCAGGAAAGTCCCAGAATATGATAAAGATCTTAATTATTTGTCACATAAATGCTCCATCTCCAGGTGACTTTTGTCTAGCCTGGTCTTAGTCCAATATTCAGTGTACTTACAGCTTTACCCGTGACTGTTACTGGAGTATCCTTCAATAAATGTTAAATAAATGTATCATGTTTTTAAAAATTCGTTTACTTGTACTGTCCTCTTTACAAGGCCCTGCGACCATTTGCTCACACATAAGCCTGTGGTTAGAGGTGAGTGCTGAACATGCTGGAAAACGAAAGCCATTGATTTTTTTAAGGGGAAGCAGTGAGACAGTATTGAGTAAAGACTGGTAGTGTAATGAACAAGCAAACGCATCCTGTGAGGAGAAGGGGGGTCAGAGGTCAAAAAACCTGAGCCAGCTCTTCCTCTTTCTCTGACTCTTTAACTAGAACAACCTCCTGAAGATCAGTCTCAGGTTCACAAAAGTTTAGGTCGAATCAGTTTTTTCGGACACCAGAAATCCAGAAATTAGTCCCGAAATCTTAACAAGAACACTGCAAATATACTGTAAATCCTGAAGGGTACTGTCCAGTCATGATGCTTCCAGCATGCCAATCAAAATGATCTGCATTCTGAGGCATGAAATCTTTCAACAAATGCTGCAATATACTGAATACAGAAAAATATAACAAATAATATATTTGTTATTAAATATTATTATTTTACAATATATTATATTTCAAGGGGGGCACAGTGGCTTGGTGGTTAGCACGTTTGCCTCACACCTCCAGGGTTGGGGGTTCGATTCCTGCCTCCGCCATGTGTGTGTGGAGTTTGCATGTTCTCCCCGTGCCTCAGGGGTTTCCTCCGGGTGCTCCGGTTTCCTCCCCCAGTCCAAAGACATGTGTGGTAGGTTGATTGGCATCTCTAAATTGTCCGTAGTGTATGATTGCGTGAGTGAATGAGAGTGTGTGTGTGCCCTGCGATGGGTTGGCACTCCGTCCAGGGTGTATCCTGCCTTGATGCCCAATGACGCCTGAGATAGGCACAGGCCCCCCGTGACCCGAGTATAGTTCAGATAAGCAGTAGACAATGAATGAATATTATATTTCAATTATTATATTTTATATTTGTTAATAAATATTAAATATTTCCAATTTTGAAAGTAGTTCTCTCACTATGAGCTATATATAAAGTCTCATGTTGCTCCACAGTTTACTAAAGATTTTGGGTCCACTGCTCCAACTATCGATTACTTTCAGGTTTCAACATTGTTTCAACACTTTAATGCAGCCATGTTTAAAATGTTTTGCATGCTTTTACATCGGCCTGATCTGTTTTTATGCTGCTCTTCTGAGGATGTTCTTTGTATGACTACTTTAGCTGATTAATTGAATTAATCCTTTCCAAATGCACTCGTCAGAAATATTCGACCAATTAGAGAGACACAGTGAGGAAAATACTAAGCGTTCTCCATTTTTACCTCACTGCCGGTAGCATTTATTATCCACTGAAGGCACAACAGGAATACTGAATATTAAAAATCAATATCCAGAAGCTTCTAGTCTGTAGCTAATCTTGTCTGCATTCTAATCCACAGTTATTCCTAATTCACAGGCTTCTCATGCATAAACTTCTAGCTTGTAACAGCTTTTTTGACAGGACAAATCAAATCGTTTCCTGCAGTTTCTAAATTAATCTCAAAAAGATCACTATTTTTTATTTATTTATTTTAGATCTGTTTGAGTGAATCACATTTAATCTATACAGGGCAACTTCTTTCTTCCTTTATTCACAACACATGAGCTGACATTATAGTAAAATAAGTAACAGGATATAGTAGGCTAAAACATGAACTAGCATTGTATTACACAGGTTAACTCATGAAGTACCACAGGAGAGACTAATGTTCCTGCCTGCTTCTGCCTGAACCACTCTGATGATCTACTTCTGGTTGCTTATTGCTAATGAAGATTGCCTATCTTACTAGGCCTCACATCAACAGCCTAGAGATACATGGCATTGCTGTGGATCGTACCACTTTATCGAAAGTGGATCAAAACCATGGAGATGGCTTTAGACTGAAATTTTGCCATGATCAGTTTTGCACTTAAGTCTCCATCAGTGAACATTTGATAACTTCAACAAGGTAGATTTCACGTTACAACTATTCAGTAATTATGTTGTTGCTCATATTTACAAATTGATCAAAAGCTCAGTTGCACTTGACTGTATAGTGTACAGTTATAGAAAGGAAATTATTTTATAATTACACTCTCCGGTGTCACCCAAATGAGGATGCCTTCCCTTTTGAGTCGTCCTAATGTTTCTTCCTCATATCCTCACAGGCTTGCTCATTAGGGATAAATTTATTTTAAATAAAATAAATAATTTATATTCTGAATTTTTATATTCTAACAAAACAGCTTTGTGACAATGTCCAGTAATAGTGTGTTAAACATATAAAATTTAATTTAATGGAATTAAAACAAGCTAACTTACAAACCTCTGTTATAGTATACAGGCTAACAAATGAGCCAACATTAAAGTAAATAAACCAAATTAAGAAATAACATTAGAATAACTCAGAAACTAGCATTATAGTAAACAAGTTAATTCAGGAAGTAGCATGAAAGTAAACAGGCTAAAATGGAAAAAAAAAAGAAATTTTACACATTGGATTTTTCTATCATTTTGAGACACATAGAATGAATTTAATGTGATTAAAATGTCTGAAACGGAATTAGAGCAGACTCTCCTGCTGTTTTGATCACATCAGATAAAAAAAAGGAGGGTTAAGGGATTAGCGCAGGAGATTTCAGCTGTCTGTCAGAAAAAGCAGAACAAAATGAACAAACAGACGAGTAAAGGACTGGAATGGAGCGCTGGAAATTGCGTCTCTTTTCTCTGTTAAAAAAAGGCACAAAAAAAAAACAATATTTGGACAAATCGTCTCCTTCGGTCTATACAATTTGTTTGGAACCCATCTCCTATTTCACGAGTGGCAAGTGCAGATTGTGTTCTTTGTTCCTTTGCACTATGACAGCCTGTTATTTCTCTCCGCTCTCTATTGCTGCTGTCATGCTGACTGATGCCCCCAACATGCTACTACAAACATACATCTGTCTGAGTCATTCATGAACAGTGCTTTAAATCACACAACATATAATCAACACACACACACACACACACACACACACACACACACACACACACACACACACAAAAGGCAAAATATATATCCCCTGTCAATTTGATGTTCCTATGTCACATTTTATTGTAACCTTAGAGCCAAAAACTGTAGACAACGTGGCACCAGGGGTGTGGAGAGAAAGTCAGGAAGGAAGTGGAAAAAATCCATTTAGAGAGGAAGAACACTGTTCAGAGATGAGTGCACTTCCTGATTCTGGCATATCTTTTTTCTTATGCAAATCTACAATAAAATGCAGTGTAAGAATATTAAAGTTGCAGGCAGTAAAATAAGGAAGGAAGGAATGTAGGAAGGAAGGAAGGAAGGAAGGAAAAGAGAGAGGAAGGAAATATGGAAGAATCTGAATTTTTGGATCAATTTAAATAAAGAAAAATTGATAAAAAGTAAGAAAGTATTGATAAATAAAGGCAAGAAAGAATAAAAGAAACCCATGGAAATGAAGGGAAAATGAGAAATATTGAAGGAAATGCCAATTCAGTAAAGAAACAAGAAATTAAGAAGAAAGAATAGGAGTAAGGATGATAAAGAAGAAAAAGAGAATGTTTGAATAGGGTATGATAGAAAGACAAAAAAAGGGAAAAGGAAGGAAGGAAGGAAAAGGGAAAGGGAAAGGGAAAGGGAAAGGGAAAGGGAAAGGGAAAGGGAAAGGGAAAGGGAAAGGGAAAGGGAAAAAAGAAGAAATGTACATTATTTTGAATAAATGAAGGAACAACTTGAGTAAACAAAAAGAAAAGAAATAAAATTGGAAATCCAAAAGAATGAATGTGAAGGACGGAAGCAAGAAAGAAAGGAAAAATCTGAGGAAAGAGAAAATATATAAAGGAAGGAAGAACCCATTCTAGGGACTAAATACGAGTAATGATTGAAAAGGAGTATGAAGAAAGAGAAGAAAAAATAAACCAGAGAAAGAAAGACTTCAGTAGATAAGAATGAACAAATTCTTTTATTGAGACGTTTGTCTTTTTCAGAAACCTTATGACATTAATCCTCCTCTAGCAAATCTGCCATAATCGGCCTAAAGGCTACTTCTCTCTTACACTTTTAATTGAAGAGCGTGAGTGAGAGTCATTCTTCTCCATGCATGAGTCTGCTCTCGGGAGCAGTCAGAAGGGAGAAGGAAGATGTGACTGTGCAGATCAAGCGCTGTATTAAAGAGCTGTCACATAAAATGGGATCTGGTACTGCTCGAGGATGTTTGTGATGGTGGGAAGCCTGAAGGGGCGGGGCTGCCAAGATGACAGTATTCACCATGTTGACACAAGCGTTCATGAAGAATTCAGTTCTTTGTGAACGGAAAAACAGGGGTAAAAACGCACTGACAGCCAATTTATTTCACATACATTGATCACAGCATAGATAAGTGAATCAGATTTTTCCAGTTACTGAAAAGTTATCGATGCATTTATTGATGTCTTTAAATCATGTCCTATGAATCTATTCCTCCATCCTCCTTTCTCTCTCAAGGCCAGTGATTTATCGCCCGTCTCTAAGACATCCGTTCGCTGATAGTCCTATTACGGCTGTTTCCTCAACCAAAGAAATATGATTCTTCACTCACTCTAAGATTTGATAAGTAGTGTTAAACACTTGGTATAGGAGGTTTTCATTTCATATTACTGTAATTATCCAGCCAAAGGCTTATCTCTTAAAACAGGCAATAAAAAGACTTCCTCTTTCCCCAATAAAAGCAGCTGATTAACCAATTAACATATCAATCCTGGATGATGACATGTACTTGGATGTTATGGAATTCTCTGATATTAACTGACTCCATGGTTGGTAATATTCTGATTTGAATTATGTGCTGACATGCAGTCACGTGGCATTACTGTTTCTTTTCACCTGTTTATCCATGCATTTAACATTGAGGAACGTATGCAAAACACAGCTCCTGTTCTCACTCAGAGCTGTCATAGCAGCTGTAAACAACAGCTTTTAATTTTTCTCTCCTATGAATTGAAATAATAATAAAAAAAACTCCATATCTTGTTACAGAAAAATGAAAAATGTCAAATTGTCTGTCCTGAGGACATTCCCATGCCAGAAAAGCTTTGGCTCTAACTGTTACTGTGCTGACAACGATGACTCCTTATATAAAAGTTAAATAAACATGTTCTTACTGAAAACGTCCCCATATCAACAGTTTCATTTTTTTGTATTCTGTTTCTATGGAGCATTCCTTATACAGTTCCCTGTAATTCTCAGCACTGTGGTATTGCTACAGATTGCACAAACGTTTCATCCACAAAACATCTTTGGTCAGAATAATAAAAATGGCCATGAAAGAAAAAGACTAAACATTCTGAGAATTAAAATATGTTAACCATAAAATGTCAAGTCAACAAACAAATAAGCAGCAAACAGAGAATGACAAATAGTTTCCTTGATAGTTTCCTTGATGAACAATATAAAAAAGGACAATCTTGAATCTACTCGAAATTATTTCTTATTAGAAAATTACAGCAATCCAAATGCAAGACTATTAAGCCTATTTCTAAACATTTTTTATTATTAAATCTTACTAATTAAGCTTTAAATGTTATTCTATTGGCATGTAATTTCCTTTTCTTTCTAGAAATGAATAAATCTGCCAACATACGAAAATGGAAAGCTTAAAAATAATAAAATATATCTAGAAGTAGGCTTAATGATCTTCATTTTTGCATTTGTCGGTTTTTGCAGGGTACATTGAAATGATATAGAAAATGGTGTTTCTTCTGTATTTTTACTGTTCAATCTGCACTGTTTAATGGCTTCACCTCCAGCAAAAAGTGTGCATTACTTCTCTTCAGGGTTGGCAGGTCTGGAATTGATAGACAGCTCTTCCTCTGTGTGCTGACCTCTCAAACCAGTCTGTTTTGGCCCTTGAGGGCTCTAGTCTATCACTGGTCATCCCTCAGCCATCAGCAGTGTTATTTCCTAAGTGGCCAAAAGCCTATTTGTTCCACTGTGGCGCCTTAAACCGGGGAGACCCTCGGCGTCGATCGATGCCGACAAAATCCCAGCGACACACGAGTATAACCACAGGGGTTAGATTTCTTTGCAGCATTAACTTCTTCCCATGAACTCTCTTTTTCATCACTCTCTTATACTTTCTCCAGGAAATGGTTATTGACATTTTCTTCTGTAGATTGAGGGGAAAAAAGTGTCGAATAGTGCCATGAGGCACCCGAGAATGATGTTAGATGGCATGCTTGATCACTTCAGCAGAGCCAGAATCATGCCATTTCAGCTCACAAGACAATCGTCCAGTACAAGCAGAGAGCCTTTTGAAATGGTGCCTCCAATCAAGCACTGTGTTAAGCACACTTCGTGAATAGTCTGTGGGTTTGCAGTGCTTCTCAGACACATGTTATCAATTAGATGATGTGCACAGGTGTGCAGGGAGCATGAAGACAGCAACATCGGTAACATGGTGTGCAGTAGGGAGCATGATGATGAGCTCAGATTGTGAATGCAAAGCACCAGGCCTGCAAAGACACATCTATTGCTCACATCATGCTGGTGCGTGACAGGAAGTGTGGCACCATGCATTTGCTGATCAAAAGCAAGGCTGAGGGAGAGGGTACAGAGGGGGTCCTACAGTTAGAAGCAGGTAAAGGCATGACAGCTGTATAACTGCCACATGATGCCTCACCAGAGAGTGCGTGTGTATGTAGCTCTACTCCTACTGTGCCGATGACAATTGAGCGCTACGAGGCTCGACTTGACAAAAGTTGTTCAAGTGTCTTGTTTGTTGCTCAGCACTGTTTATCTGCACACTTCTTTCCTGTCCATCAGTGGAAGTAGACCGCCACAGGAGCACTACAGTGCAAATATGATTTGGGTGATGGTTTATTCTCAACAGATGGCCTGATGAAAATCTGTGGGGCTTCTGCTTCGTGTTACTCAGACAAACACCCACTAGAGATTCTTGTGTAAGAGTTGATAGGTACTGTGAAGGAAAGAGGGTGGTGTTGTGAAAACTTTCAGCCAGATTCAGCATATATGTTTGGAGCATATTCCCTGCATGTCTCTGGTGCTTTTTCTAGGTTCTTAGGTTTCCTCCCTCAGTCCAGAGCATTGTGTTGTAGGCTGATTGGCATCTCTAAATTGTCTATAATGTATGAATTAGTGCCTGAGTGCTTGTGTGATTGTGCCCTGCAATAGACAGACATCCTGCCCAGTGTGTACCCTGCCTTGTGCCATGAGTCTATTAGGATAGGCTCCAGGCTCCCTGCAACGCAACCCTCCCATTTTTCCGGGCTTGGGACCGGCACTGCATCCAGTGGCTGGGGTTGAGGCATTGGCTGGGAATCGAACCCGGGCCTTCCGCATGATAGGCGAGTAACCTACCACTGAGCCACCACTGCCTCCTATTGTGTTGTAGGCTGATTGGCATCTCTAAATTGTCTATAATGTATGAATTAGTGCGTGAGTGCTTGTGTGATTGTGCCCTGCAATAGACAGACATCCTGCCCAGTGTGTACCCTGCCTTGTGCCATGAGTCTATTAGGATAGGCTCCAGGCTCCCTGCAACCCAATAGGATAAGCGGTGTAGAGGACCACCAGATTTTTTGTGCTAATATTTAGAAATGTTATCGGGACTCACACTGATATGTTATCGTAATGCTTTTTATTATAATGACACAATACACTAGCATAATTCAAAAATAAAAATGGACCAGATTTCCCTCCCATTTACCTCGGCTAAACAGCTAGTGTATAGAGACAGAATAGTCTCAAAATGAATACATTTATATAATGTAATTCACAAATGCATAAGATAATTTCAATCACAAAAAACTGAATATATTTGCAAACAGCAATCCACACATTCATAACCTAATTCATATTCACTAAATACCATTTATAAACACATAAATACATTTAAATTAACAAGGTTACATTCACAAATGCAAAACACAATTCATAAATACACAAGTGTGTTTGAAAATTTCTGAATGTTTTTGCATTTATGAATTAATTGTGCTCAGACAGTGCTCTTTTTCAGTGCACACTTTCTCTATGGGATTCAGGTCAGGACTTTTAGTGAGGGCTAATACAATCACTGTCCTGACACTACATTTTATTGTAGTATTTTTTATTCTGAAAAACTCGGTCAGAATTCTGTCCAAGTTTTAACATTCTGGCTGATGCCAAGAGATTTTGCTTCAGTATTTATAGATAATCCTTCCTCTTAATGATTCCATCAACACCTACACCATGATGCTGTCACCCCCACGTTTCATATTTGGGATGGCGTACTTCAGATTAAAAGATTATTATGGATAGTTATATTTGGAACTGGGAGATATTTTCTCCTGAATGATGTAGTGAAGCTTTATCTTCTACTGCTAGTGTCTGTGTGGACCAAGATTATATATTTGCAAACAGTTGTTTGTACAGATTGTTGGTTGTTTGGAAATTGCTTCTAAGGAGGAAGTAGACTTGTGGAAATCCATTTGATTTTGGAAGGCAGAACCCAAGGTTTCCCAGCAGAACATTGCCCAAAGCATCCATGTGTTCAAACAATGCACACACACCTGGCCATCCATGTGCTGTAAAAAAAAAAAAAAAACATGATTCATCAGACCAGGCCACCTTCTTCCATTGCTCTGTGGTCCAGACAAACTGTGATGCACTATGTATTCTGACACCTTTCTATCAGAACCAGCATTAACTTCTTCATCAATCTGAGCAACAGTAGCTCGTCTGTTGGATCGGATCACACGGGCAAGCCTTCGCTCCCCACATGCATCAATGAGTCTTGGCCGCCCATGACCCTGTTGCCGGTTCACCACTGTTCCTTCCTTGGACCACTTTTGATAGGTACTGACCACTGCAGACCGGGAACACCCCACAAGAGCTGCAATCTTGGAGATGCTCTGATCCAGTCGTCTAGCCATCACAATTTGGCCCTTGTCAAACTCGCTCAAATCCTTACGCTTGTCCAGTTTCCTGTTTCTAACACATCAACTTTGAGGACAAAATGTTCACTTGCTGTCTAATATATCCCACCCACTAACAGGTGCTATGATGAAGAGATAATCAGTGTCATTCACGGCACCTGTCAGTGGTCATAATGTTATGCCAGATCGGTGTAAATAGCTTACATATCCCTAAGAAAAAATAAATAAAAAGTTAATAAGAAAACATCAGTGCACTTTTTTGTGATTCATATGGTAAGCATTATAAAGATGTAAAATACTTTCCTCATGCAGCACTTATGATTGTAACCAATCCATTTTTTTGTACATGAATAATTCTTTATTTTTTACATGCCCTAGAATCTCTTTCCATCATATATTCAGCTTTGCTTTTATGTTTAATCTTCTATCTCACGTTTCTGCCTTCCTAAACTCACCCGGCACAGAGATTTGTAATGAAGTAGCTTTGCTCAGCCGTGCATCTTATCTTCCCTCAGTCTGCTCCACACTGATCAGTTAGCATAAAGGCACAATGGACTCAACGAGCAAAAACAGCATGGTGGCAATCGAACAGTCAGTCAGACAATTACTCCTTCTAAGGAGAGAGTGTAGCAGACCGCACCATGCAGAGAGACACTCAGACATGGATCAGTAGGGGATCAGTAGAGGAAATGAAGAATGCTGATAATTAAAAAAAAATATCACATTTATTTGGTGGCTGTTTTTGGTCTGTAAATGACCGGAAAAACCAATGGTGAATTATGATTGGCTGGTGGAGTCAGTGATAATATAATGGATTACATAGTTGATGGAGACTGCTATAATATGGTGGATAAGAATTGGTGGAGAGGAAGACAATATGGTAAGTTATTGGTTGGTGGACACATTGATAATATGGTGGATTAACCCTTGTTGATGGAGATGGTGATAAAATTGTGGATTATGACTGGTCAGTGGAGATGGTGAATTATGATTGGTCAGTGGAGATGGTGGATTATATTTGGTCACTGGACATGGTGGATTATGATTGGTCAGTGGAGATAGTGGATTATGATTGGTCAATGAAGAGGGTGGATTATATTTGTCAGTAGAGATGTTGGATTATGATTGGTCAATGGAGATGGTGGATTATGACTGGTCAGTGGAGATGGTGGATTATGATTGGTCAGTGGAGATGGTGAATTATATTTGGTCAGTAGAGATGTTGGATTATATTTGGTTACTGGACATGGTGGATTATGATTGGTCAGTGGAGATGAGTAATTATTTTTGGTCAGTGGAGATGGTGGATTATATTTGGTCAGTAGTGATGTGGTATTATGATTGGTCAATGGAGATGGTGGATTATATTTGCTCAGTAGATATGTTGGATTATGATTGGTCAGTGGAGATGGTGGATTATGATTGGTCAGTGGAGATGGTGGATTATGATTGGTCAATGGAGATGGTGGATTATATTTGCTCAGTAGATATGTTGGATTATGATTGGTCAGTGGAGATGGTGGATTATGATTGGTCAGTGGAGATGGTGGATTATATTTAGTCAGTAGAGATGTTGGATTATGATTGGTCAGTGGAGATGAAGAATTATGTTTGGTCAGTGGAGATGATGGATTATATTTGGTCGGTGGAGATGGTGGATTATGACTGGTCAGTGGAGATGGTGGATTATGATTGGTCAGTGGAGATGGTGAATTATGACTGGTCAGTGGAGAGGGTGGAATATATTTGGTCAGTAGAGATGTTGGATTATGACTGGTCAGTGGAGATTGTGGATTATATTTGGTCAGTGGAGATGGTAGATTATGATTGGTCAGTGGAGATGGTGGACTAGGACTGGTCAGTAGAGATGGTGGATTATATTTGGTCAGTAGAGATGTTGGATTATGATTGGTCAGTGGAGATGAAGAATTATGTTTGGTCAGTGGAGATGGTGGATTATATTTGGTCAGTGGAGATGTTGGATTATGATTGGTCAGTGGAGATGAAGAATTATGTTTGGTCAGTGGAGATGGTGGATTATATTTGGTCAGTAGAGATGTTGGATTATGATTGATCAGTGGAGATGAAGAATTATGTTTGGTCAGTGGAGATGGTGGATTACATTTGGTCAGTGGAGATGTTGGATTATGACTGGTCAGTGGAGATTGTGGATTATATTTGGTCAGTGGAGATGGTAGATTATGATTGGTCAGTGGAGATGGTGGACTAGGACTGGTCAGTGGAGATGGTGGATTATGATTGGTCAGTGGAGATTGTGAATTATGATTGGTCAGTGGAGACGGTGGATTATGAATGGTCAATGGAGATGGTGGATTATAGTTGGTCAGTAGAGATGTTGGATTATGATTAGTCAGTGGAGATGGTGGATTATGACTGGTCAGTGGAGATAGTGGATTATGATTGGTCAGTGGAGATGGTGGATTATATTTGGTCAGTAGAGATGTTGGATTATGATTGGAAAGGGGAGGTGAAGAATTATGTTTGGTCAGTGGAGATGGTGGATTATATTTGGTCAGTGGAGATGGTTGATTATGACTGGTCAGTGGAGATGGTGAATTATGACTGGTCAATGGAGAGGGTGGAATATATTTGGTCAGTAGAGATGTTGGATTATGACTGGTCAGTGGAGATTGTGGATTATATTTGGTCAGTGGAGATGGTAGATTATGATTGGTCAGTGGAGATGGTGGACTAGGACTGGTCAGTAGAGATGGTGGATTATGATTGGTCAGTGGAGATGGTGGATTATATTTGGTCAGTAGAGATGTTGGATTATGATTGGTCAGTGGAGATGAAGAATTATGTTTGGTCAGTGGAGATGGTGGATTATATTTGGTCAGTAGAGATGTTGGATTATGATTGATCAGTGGAGATGAAGAATTATGTTTGGTCAGTGGAGATGGTGGATTACATTTGGTCAGTGGAGATGTTGGATTATGATTGGTCAGTGGAGATGAAGAATTATGTTTGGTCAGTGGAGATGGTGGATTATATTTGGTCAGTAGAGATGTTGGATTATGATTGATCAGTGGAGATGAAGAATTATGTTTGGTCAGTGGAGATGGTGGATTACATTTGGTCAGTGGAGATGTTGGATTATGACTGGTCAGTGGAGATTGTGGATTATATTTGGTCAGTGGAGATGGTAGATTATGTTTGGTCAGTGGAGATGGTGGACTAGGACTGGTCAGTGGAGATGGTGGATTATGATTGGTCAGTGGAGATTGTGAATTATGATTGGTCAGTGGAGATGGTGGATTATGATTGGTCAGTGGAGATTGTGAATTATGATTGGTCAGTGGAGACGGTGGATTATGAATGGTCAATGGAGATGGTGGATTATAGTTGGTCAGTAGAGATGTTGGATTATGATTAGTCAGTGGAGATGGTGGATTATGACTGGTCAGTGGAGATAGTGGATTATGATTGGTCAGTGGAGATGGTGGATTATATTTGGTCAGTAGAGATGTTGGATTATGATTGGAAAGGGGAGGTGAAGAATTATGTTTGGTCAGTGGAGATGGTGGATTATATTTGGTCAGTGGAGATGGTTGATTATGACTGGTCAGTGGAGATGGTGAATTATGACTGGTCAATGGAGAGGGTGGAATATATTTGGTCAGTAGAGATGTTGGATTATGACTGGTCAGTGGAGATTGTGGATTATATTTGGTCAGTGGAGATGGTAGATTATGATTGGTCAGTGGAGATGGTGGACTAGGACTGGTCAGTAGAGATGGTGGATTATGATTGGTCAGTGGAGATGGTGGATTATATTTGGTCAGTAGAGATGTTGGATTATGATTGGTCAGTGGAGATGAAGAATTATGTTTGGTCAGTGGAGATGGTGGATTATATTTGGTCAGTAGAGATGTTGGATTATGATTGATCAGTGGAGATAAAGAATTATGTTTGGTCAGTGGAGATGGTGGATTACATTTGGTCAGTGGAGATGTTGGATTATGATTGGTCAGTGGAGATGAAGAATTATGTTTGGTCAGTGGAGATGGTGGATTATATTTGGTCAGTAGAGATGTTGGATTATGATTGATCAGTGGAGATGAAGAATTATGTTTGGTCAGTGGAGATGGTGGATTACATTTGGTCAGTGGAGATGTTGGATAGGACTGGTCAGTGGAGATGGTGGATTATGATTGGTCAGTGGAGATTGTGAATTATGATTGGTCAGTGGAGACGGTGGATTATGAATGGTCAATGGAGATGGTGGATTATAGTTGGTCAGTAGAGATGTTGGATTATGATTAGTCAGTGGAGATGGTGGATTATGACTGGTCAGTGGAGATAGTGGATTATGATTGGTCAGTGGAGATGGTGGATTATATTTGGTCAGTAGAGATGTTGGATTATGATTGGAAAGGGGAGGTGAAGAATTATGTTTGGTCAGTGGAGATGGTGGATTATATTTGGTCAGTGGAGATGGTTGATTATGACTGGTCAGTGGAGATGGTGAATTATGACTGGTCAATGGAGAGGGTGGAATATATTTGGTCAGTAGAGATGTTGGATTATGACTGGTCAGTGGAGATTGTGGATTATATTTGGTCAGTGGAGATGGTAGATTATGATTGGTCAGTGGAGATGGTGGACTAGGACTGGTCAGTAGAGATGGTGGATTATGATTGGTCAGTGGAGATGGTGGATTATATTTGGTCAGTAGAGATGTTGGATTATGATTGGTCAGTGGAGATGAAGAATTATGTTTGGTCAGTGGAGATGGTGGATTATATTTGGTCAGTAGAGATGTTGGATTATGATTGATCAGTGGAGATGAAGAATTATGTTTGGTCAGTGGAGATGGTGGATTACATTTGGTCAGTGGAGATGTTGGATTATGATTGGTCAGTGGAGATGAAGAATTATGTTTGGTCAGTGGAGATGGTGGATTATATTTGGTCAGTAGAGATGTTGGATTATGATTGATCAGTGGAGATGAAGAATTATGTTTGGTCAGTGGAGATGGTGGATTACATTTGGTCAGTGGAGATGTTGGATTATGACTGGTCAGTGGAGATTGTGGATTATATTTGGTCAGTGGAGATGGTAGATTATGTTTGGTCAGTGGAGATGGTGGACTAGGACTGGTCAGTGGAGATGGTGGATTATGATTGGTCAGTGGAGATTGTGAATTATGATTGGTCAGTGGAGATGGTGGATTATGATTGGTCAATGGAGATGGTGGATTATAGTTGGTCAGTAGAGATGTTGGATTATGATTAGTCAGTGGAGATTGTGAATTATGATTGGCCAGTGGAGACGGTGGATTATGATTGGTCAATGGAGATGGTGGATTATAGTTGGTCAGTAGAGATGTTGGATTATGATTAGTCAGTGGAGATTATGGATTATGACTGGTCAGTGGAGATATTGGATTATGATTGGTCAGTGGAGATGGTGGATTATATTTGGTCAGTAGAGATGTTGGATTATGATTGGTCAGGGGAGATGAAGAATTATGTTTGGTCAGTGGAGATGGTGGATTATATTTGGTCAGTGGAGATGGTGGATTATGACTGGTCAGTGGAGATGGTGAATTATATTTGGTCAGTGGAGATGGTGGATCATGATTGGTCAGTGGAGATGGTGGACTAGGACTGGTCAGTGGAGATGGTGGATTATGATTGGTCAGTGGAGATTGTGAATTATGATTGGTCAATGGAGATGATGGATTGTATTTGGTCAGTAGAGATGTTGGATTATGACTGGTCAGTGGAGATTGTGGATTATATTTGGTCAGTGGAGATGGTGGATTATAATTGGTCAGTGAAGATGGTGGATTATAATTGGTCAATGGAGATGGTGGATTATATTTGGTCAGTAGAGATGTTGGAATATGACTGGTCAGTGGAGATTGTGGATTATATTTGGTCAGTGGAGATGGTGAATTATGATTGGTCACTAGACATGGTGTATTATGATTGGTCAGTGGATGGTGGATTTTGACTGGTCAGTGGAGATGGTGGATTATGATTGGTCAGTGGAGATGTTGGACTATGATTGGTCAGTGGAGATGGTGGATTATATTTGGTCATTGGACATGGTGGATTTTGATTGGTCAGTGGAAATGGTGGATTACATTTGCTCAGTAGAGATGGTGGATTATATTTGGTCAGAAGGGATGTTGGATTATGATTGGTCACTGGAGATGGTGGATTATATTTAGTCACTGGACATGGTGTATTATGATTGGTCAGTGGAAATGGTGGATTATATTTGGTCAGTAGAAATGGTGGAGTATGATTGGTCAATGGAGATGGTGGATTATTAATGATCATTGGACGTAGTGGATTATGACTTGTCAGTGGAGATGGTGGATTGTTATTGGTCAGTGGAGATGGTGGATTATGACTGGTCAATGAAGATGATGGATTATGATTGGTCAGTGGAGATGGTGGATTATGACTGGTAAGTGGAGATGCTGGATTATGATTGGTCAGTAGAGAGGATGGATTGTGACTGGTCAGTGGAGATGGTGGATTATGACTGGTCAGTGGAGATGGTGGATTATATTTGGTCAATGGGGATGGTGGATTATAAACGGTCATTGGAAATGGTGGATTATGATTGGTCAGTGGAGATGGTGGATTATGATTGGTCAGTGGAGATGTTGGATTGTATTTGGTCAATGGAGATGGTGGCTAATGATTGGTCAGTGGAGATGGTGGATTATTAATGGTCAGTGGAGATGGTGAATTATGATTGGTGAGTAGAGATGGTGGATTATGATTGGTTGATGGCGATATTGATAATGCTGCCACAACAGCTGTGTAAGGTCATGTTTAGTTTTATCCTTTAGTTATCTGTTTATTTCGAAAGTACTCACTTCTACTCCCATTTCAGACAGCTTCACTTCCTGCCCTCATGTTTCCTTCCTGGGTGACTACTTGCCCTGCCCTGATGTGGTTCACCTGTGCCATGTGTTCCCAGTTCATCTTAGCTTCTTAGAGTCTAGTGTTGCAGCATTTTTCCCCAAAAAAGCTCCTAAGTAAATTGCTCTAGCCTGTCTAGCCTTGTTTCTCTTTGTTCAGTCTTTGAGATTTGGATACTTGTACCTTTTGCCCTTTGTACTTTTGAGACCTTATCCTTCAGTAAAGCCTTTTTTGTACTACCAGAGTACTGAGTTGTGCATTTGCATCCAGCCATAACAAATGCAGTGAAATATCATTGTTTAGTAGAAACAGTGATAATATACTGGATTATCATTATTTGCTGGTGATGGTGATGAAATGCTGGATTATTCTTGATGTAAGTGAAGGTGATGGAATATTATTGGTCACTGGAAATGGTGGATTATGATTGGTCATTGATGATGTTGACAATAAAGTGGATTATGATTTAATGTAGATGGTGGATTATGATTGGTTGATAGAGATAGTGATATAAAGGTAGTTAATGATTGCTTCATGGAGATGGTGATAAAAAGGTAGATGATGATTGGTTGGCAGAAAATGAATTATGATTGATTAGGTAGAGATGGTGATAAAACAGGTGATAATATGGTGGATTGTGATTAGATGTTAGAGCTGGTGGATGATACTAACACAAAAGTTAGCATTCTCAGTGTCAATTCTATTAAATTTGTGCAGTGCTTGAACATTTTCAGAATTTAGAGATGCTTTTGGATGAACTGATGACAATCTGTTACCAACATAATGTTTTTTTAAATAAGTCTCAGGGATTTTGGTATTTGTCAGACACAAGTCATTTTACTGTGAACAATGCACTCATAAACAGCATGTCATGACATGTATCATCCAATAGGGGATGGTCTGGGGCAGGGCTTTAGTCTTTCACATTGATTATAAGAAAAATGGAAAAACTCTAAAGCACTCCAAATCCATATAAGGTTTGAGGTCAGCTTGAAAACAGAACTATGTCTAGCTATAATATAATGCTAAAATATGGCACTGCAGGATGTTAGAGCTTAGAAAAATTCATACAAATCAATAAATTGATTGTTCTTGGGGATACGAAGCCATTTTGTGATGCAAGAAACCAGCAATACATATCATTGCACCTTCTGATGCCAAAATGCTCATGTAAACTGGCAGGTTATGATCCAGTCCCCATGTGGCATTGATCCAGCCTCTAGTAGCGGCTTAGTCATGATTATCCCCAGAAGCTAAAGCCTGAACCTGCCCCTTTCTATTCACCCTTATCTATATAAATCTACACACACACACACACACACACACACACATACACACACACACACACACACACTCACACACACACACACACACACACACACACACACACACACACACACACACACACACACACACACACACACATACACACACATATATACATACATACATATCACCAGATGCTGCTTATCTTATCAAAATGCATGCCAATGGCAATAATTCTCTCATCAAACAGTTGAGTGGCTGACAGGTATCATGAAAACAAACAAGCGTAAACATGCAACAGCAGGTGTATCTCTGAAGAGTGCTTATAAAGTAACTACTGCAACTAATTTAAGTACACACTGAAATCCACAGGAGAATTGAGTAGCACTTGAGGAATCTCTGTGCACTAAAGAATGATAATGCTGCAGATTGATTTTTAACTAAATTGACTGCATAATGACTGCATGACTTTTTAACTTTTTTGCATTCTTCATTTTTGGCACCTATATATGATATTATCCTACAGAGTTGCTAGATACTTCATTCTGATTGGTCAACTAATTCTATCACCACCATATGATGTAGTAATGGCTGCAAATCAAGCATTTATATTGATGCACTTATTCTAATTAAATAATTGTTTCTATAGTAACAGCTCATTCACAGGGGCTTGTATGTATATTGTACACTCAACATGGTGAGTTGGTGAGGATTTCTTTGAGCAGATTATTCAGTATTTATGAAAGGAGTCTCCATTGTAACTTTAAGTTTACCTATATGGAAAACCTTCAGGACAGAGGAGGCTATACTTTGCTTTTTTCTTGATAACATGAAAAGATTGAAAACAGAACCTGGGGACAGAATGAATATTGAAGTGATAAAAATGGATAAAAGTATGTTGACAAATTGCTGTGGTTCTTGGCAATTTGCTAAGGAATAGGAAGAGAAATAAAAGACAGGGGCACATGCTTTGATATAGTAACAGTAACTTTCCTTTATCACACCACCTTCTCACTCAGTATTTTACTATAACAGTGTCATACAGTCATACAGTCAGTCTACTTGGATGGGATTCATTTTTTTTTCCTTTAAAGGTCCTCCTCTGAGAATTTTTCACCGTCCAGATCGGCCTTGTCGATGTTGTTCTCCTAAATTATTTTACTGTTTTACGGCAAACTTAGCGGATTTTGATCATCTTATTCCTGTCCAGATGCACATCTGTGATTTTCTATGAAAATGTTACCTCGTACTGAATAAAAGATGTCTGACTGCTGCTACATGCCATGTTCAGTCTCATGCTTCGGTGACTCTTCCAGCAGATATTAAAAGTCACAAAATGAAAAATGGATGCTTCTCATATACTTTGTAATTATTGTTTTATTGTATATTCAGATTGTTCCTGGAACTTTGGTTTGACAAAGAGTGAAATAAGTGCCAGTGTTTCTTCTTTACTCCACTGCATCTTCTCTACTCCATCTTCGACACCAATTTGTGACCAAAGTGTGATCATATTATCACGTGACATCCAGGTTTATAGCAAAAAATAAAAATAAAAAAACTCCTCCTGTGGTCATTTTTTAATGCTATCCTGATGTGACTGTGAAAAATGTGTGATGCAAATGTGAAAAAATGTTTTACCGTTATCCCTGTGACGGGATGATGAAAGCTCAGGAAGTCATTTGAACTCAATGAGCAGGCGGCACCAAGTCAGGTGATGCAGAAAATAAATTGTAATCAGGTTAAATGGATGCTAATTAGAGAGGAGGTTACGCACATAACACCAGTATAATGAAAACAGGCAGTGCTGTCAAAAAAAGGGAATTCTCACAGGATAAACTGTCAAAACTATAACACACTGATCTTTTTTTGAGCAAGATATAGTCACAGGATTGAAAAGGCTTTACTCTGTTCCATCTTCTAGTGGATGATCATTTGTAGTATGTCAGTGTATGCTTCATGTAAAAGTAGGTGTTTCTTGGCAACATTTGCTGAAAAGGTGAGAGCAAAAGGTCAGAATGTGTGAAACATGTAATGTAAGCTTTTTTCTATACTTAAAGACTATATATGGATTCAAAGACACACCCACATTGCCATCTATGAAGTTTGATGTATTCGCACTCAGAGCTGCTCTGATATCCATGAATGAACTCATAACCCTGGCCTTCTGTGCTCTACAATGTGCCAAGAGCTAACCTATAAAATCAATTATACACATGTTCTAGGCCCATTTTCTTTAGGAAAGTGAGAATAAAAATGTGATAATTGGTCACACACACTCGTTTTGGTCCATTGTGTTTATTTGAAAGCAAACAAAAGTCATGCAGTATTTTATGGGAAAAAAAAGAAATAAAGCATCAACAACAGGGCAGCCTGTGATGGAGTGTCTCGGAGTGTTTAGCATCTGTCCTCTGTGGAGTTGACCTTCTGGAGCAGCTCGGTGCTCCACGGTCCAGCGGGATGTCTGTTTCACCACACATTAACATTCCCTGTATGGGATTGTTCTCTGGCCCGCTGCAGTGCCATCACACAGATTTGAAAGAGTAAAGGGGCTTTTTGTTTCCAAAGTCTTAGCAGGGAACAGACGAAGTGTGAGTCCCCTGCTGCCTCCTGTTCTGTTTGATAGAGTCTTACGAGCTGTCAGATATGTGCTTCTACACCTTCTGATAAGAAGATATCAAGCTGTCCTTCCTTCAATCCATCCCTGTAAAGGTTTCAGGTTTTATAAAATAGGGATTCAGGTTCATGTAAGGAGAACGGGAGAATAAAAGAAACACTCTTAGGCCCAAATAGAGAATATAATAACATTGATAATGCCATTGTAGCTACAGTTATACAGTTATTAGCCAAATTACTCTTTTGATGAAAAAGTTAGCTCAGAAGTAGAAGCTATTAAGAAGTAAAAGCTAATTTGTAAAGCTAAGGTAAAAAAAACCTTTGTTGTTGTGAAGTTAATTTAATGTGATTTTATTGTGAAGTTAATTTAATGCACCAAAGTAAAATTTGCTTTTCTATTTCAGAACTCCACTGAGTAATAAGCAGTTAACATTACTTTAAGGTATAACTGTAAGTTACACATACAGATGTGACTCACTCACTACTTTGAGTTCTGTTTGTTTTGGACAGTAGCTAACTAGCTATCATTAATGTCCTTAAAGTAATTAATGTTGCATTGACTTTGCTTGATATTACACATTAGTTGATGCTAGCTATAAGACTAAACTAACTGAGTAAGATCATTAGAAATAATTCACTGGTTTGTCAGATTAATAGTCAATACCTAATGTCACTTAATGTAAGTTAAGAGGCTAGCTAATGAACAACATGAACAAATTATATACACTTAGTGAAAAAGTAGCTTCATGAGCTTCAAAAGATTCATGGAGACAGATGGAAGTGGAATGTCTTTAATAACACTAATAACAATAGCAAACAGCCCAAAAGCGTGAGGCAAAAGTGTAATCCAAAATAATGCAAAGTTTTAGGCGATGAACGAACAAGCCTTATAAGTACATTCAATATCAAAACAGTGACCACGGCAAGAATCACAAAATTGAAACTGAAACATATTTTCCTTCGATTACAAGACACATCAGAATCAGCTTTACTGCCAAGTACTGTGGGTTTTTCATGTACAAGGAATTTGCCTTGCTGTATTGGTGCATAGGAGTTCAAAACAAGGGTGAAAAACTCTGAGAATAAAATATATAGAAAAATATAAAGAAATAAAAATATATCTAAGAAATTTAAGCAAGAAGAATAGTGCAGTATAATATTGTATAAAACATGAACCAGTGCAAACATTAAATTACAAATGCTCTATTCAGTGCAGACGGAAACATTAGGTTTATACAGCATGAGGGTTTAAACAGACAAACAATGAAAAACTTGGAATGGAAAATTGGTAATGGTTAATCTTGACACATTAGGGCAACAACCAGGGATAAAATAGAATCAAAACAAAACACATGTAGCAAAGTAACCAAAGCAAACACTGGACAAAGTGGACATGAGTGCCGTAGTGCTGCGGGCTGCTATACAAGTTGCATGGCTCTCTGAGAGGGAAATGCTAATCCTTGATATTACTAAAATAGTTGCATTTAAAATATATTTTAAAAACCTCTAGTGGCATGATACTTCTAAAAATTGTTTATGTGTCACTCATTATTTGAAGCTTACTATTTTCAACACAGGATGATAACACACAAACCATTACACTCATATGCACTTTTTTAAACATCCCATTCCAGATCAGTAGACACCACTAGACACCCTGGAGGCTGGATTTTGGAGCGTGGCTGTGGGGCTTTGTGTTCATTCAGCCCCATGAGCATTAGTGAGATCAGGCACTGGTGTTGTGAGATGAGACTTGGAGCTTGATCAGTGTCCCAGTTCATCCCAAAGGTTTTCAGTGAGGTTGAGGTCAGGCTCTATGCAGTACACTCCAGTTCTTTCACTCCATCCTCAACAAACCATTTCATCATGGAGCTCGCTTTGTGCACAAGGACACTGTCACGCTGGAACAGGTTTGAGCCTCCTAGTTCCAGTTAAGAGAAATTATAATAATATAGAAATCATTCATTAATTCATTGTCTTCCGCTTATCCAGAGCCGGGTCACGGGGGCAGCAGTCTAAGCAGGGATGCCCAGACCTCCTTCTCCCCAGACACTTCCGTTCAGCCGAGAGACATAGTCTCTCCAGCGTGTCCTGGGTCTTCCCCGGGGCCTCTTCCCGGTGGGGCATGCCCGGAACACCTCTCCAGGGAGACATCCTGGAGGCATCCGAAACAGATGCCCGAGCCACCTCAACTGCCCCCTTTCGATGTGGAGGAGCAGCGGCTCTACTCTGAGCTCCTCCCGGGTGACAGAGCTCCTTACCCTATCTCTAAGGGAGCGCCCCGCCACCCTACGGAGGAAGCTCATTTCGGCCACTTGTATCCGGGATCTTACCCTTTCGGTCATGACCCAGAGCTCATGACCATAGGTGAGAGTAGGAACGTAGATTGACTTCCGGTTCAGCTCCTTCTTCACCACAACAGACCAGTACATAGACTGCATTACTTCTGCCGATGCACCAATCCGTCTGTCAATCTCATGATCCATCCTTCCCTCACTCGTGAACAAGACCCTGAGATACTTAAACTCCTCCACTTTTTTTTAGAAGAAGAAAGTGGGGGGCATGAAGCCTTTATTATCGCCACACATACATTACAGCATAGTGGAATTCTTTTCTTCGCATATCCCAGCTGAGGAAGTTGGGGTCAGAGCGCAGGGGCAGCTATGATACAGCGCCCCTGGAGCAGAGAGGGTTAAGGGCCTTGCTCAATTGCCCAACAGTGGAGCCTGGTGGTGCTGGGGCTTGAACCCCCGATCCTCCGATCAACGACCCAGAGCCTTAACCACTTGAGCCACCACTTGAGGAAGGACCTCCCCTCCAACCTGGAGGGTGCAAGCCACCTTTTTCCGGTCGAGAACCATGGCCTCTGATTTGGAGGTGCTGACCCTCATCCCAGCCGCTTCACACTCAGCTGCAAAACACCCCAGTGCATGCTGTAAGTCCAGGCTTGAAGGAGCCAACAGGACAACATCATCTGCAAAAATCAGCAATGAAATCCTGTGGTCCCCAAACCGGACTCCCTCCAGCCCCTGGCTGCGCCTAGAAATCCTGTCCATAAAAACAATGAACAGAACCGATGACAAAGGACAGCCCTGTCGAAGTCCAACATGCACTGGGAACAGATCTGACTTACAGCTGGCAATGCGAACCAAGCTCCTGCTCTGGTTATATAGAGACCAAACAGCCCTTAACAGAGGGCCACGGACCCCGTACTCCCAGAGCACCTCCCACAGAATGCCACGAGGGACACGGTCGAAAGCCTTCTCCAAGTCCGCAAAACACATGTGGACTGGTTGGGCAAACTCCCACGAACCCTTGAGCACCCTGTGGAGGGTATAGAGCTGGTCCAGTGTTCCACGACTAGGTCGAAAACCGCATTGCTCCTCCTGTATCCGAGGTTCGACTAACGGTCGGACTCTCCTCTCCAGTACTCTGGAATAGACTTTCCCTGGGAGGCTGAGGAGTGTGATCCCCCTATAGTTGGAACACACCCTTCGGTCCCCCTTCTTAAAAAGAGGGATCACCACTTTAGTTGCCCAGTCCAGAGGCATTGTCCCTGACCACCACGCTATGTTGCAGAGACGTGTCAGCTAAGACAGCAACACAACATCCAGGGACTTAAGGTACTCAGGGTGAATCTCTTCCACCCTCGGTGCCTTGCCACCAAGGAGCTGCTGAACTACCTCAGTGACCTCAGCTTTGGTGATGAATGAATCTACCTCTGAGTCCTCGGCCTCTGGTTCCTCTATGGAAGGCGTGTCAGTAGGGTTGAGGAGATCCTCGAAGTATTCCTTCCACCGTCCGACAATATCCCCAGTCGAGGCCAGCAACTCTCCACCTCCACTGTAAACAGTGTTTGATAGAGAGCTGCTTACCCCTTCTGAGGCGCCGAACGGTCTGCCAGAATTTCCCCGAGGCCGTCCGATAGTCCTTCTCCATGGCCTCACCGAACTCCTCCCAGACCCGAGTTTTTGCTTCCGAGACCACCACGGTTGTAGTTCGCTTGGCCTGCCGGTATGCCTCAGCTGCCTCCGGAGTCCCCCGAGCCAACCAGGCTCAATAGGACTCCTTCTTCAGCTTGACGGCATCCCTTTCTTCCAGTGTCCACCACTGTGTTTGGGGATTGCCGCCGCGACCAGCACCAGAGACCTTACGGCTACAGCTCCGGATGGCTGCGTCAACAATGGAGGAGGAGAACATGGTCCACTCAGACTCAATGTCCCCAACCTCCCTCAGGATCTGGTTGAAACTCTTCTGGAGGTGGGAGTTGAAGACCCCCCTAACAGAGGGATCAGCAAGACATTCCCAACAGACCCTCACTATATGTTTGAGCCTGCCAAGTCTGTCCGGCATCCTCCTCCGTAAGCGGATCCAACTCACCACCAGGTGGTGATCGGTTGACAGCTCCGCCTCTCTCTTCACCCGTGTGTCCAAGACATGCGGCCGAAGGTCAGATGACACGACCACAAGGTCGATCATTGATCTCCGGCCTAGGGTGTCCCGGTACCACGTGTACTGATGGGCACCCTTATGCTTGAACATGGTGTTTGTTATGGACAGGCTGTGGCTAGCACAGAAGTCCAGCAACAGGACACCACTCAAGTTCAGATCAGGGGGCCATTCCTCCCAATCACGCCCCTCCAGGTATCACTGTCATTGCCCACATGGGCATTGAAGTCCCCCAGCAAAACTATGGAGTCCCCAGTCAGAGCACCTTCCAGCACCCCTCGCAGGGTCTCCAAGAAGGTTGGGAACTCCACACTGCCGTTCGGCCCATAATCCGAAACAACAGTGAGACACCTATCCCCGGCCCGTAGGTGCAGGGAAACAACCCTCTCGTTTACCGGGGAAAATTCCAGCACATGGCAGCTGAGCTGGGGGGCTATAAGCAAGCCCACCCCAGCCTGACACCTCTCACCATGGGGCACTCTAGAGAAGAAGAGGGTCCAACCTCTCTCAAGGAGTTGGGTTCCAGAACCCGGGCTGTACGTGGCGGCAAGCCCGACTATCTCTAGCCGGTACCGCTCAACCTCCCTCACCAGCTCAGGCTCCTTCACCCCCAGTGAGGTGACATTCCATGTCCCAAAATCCAGATTCTTTGTCCAGGATTTGGGTCGTCGGGGCCCCCCACCCATGACTGCTACCCAAAACACATTGCATGGGACCCTTATGCTCCTTCCCGTGGGTGGTGGGCCTACGGGAAGGTGGGCCTACGTCTTTTCTTTGGGCTGTGCCCGGCCGAGTCCCGCAGGCAAAGACTCGGCCACCAGGCGCTCGCCTGCGTGCCCCAACCCCAGGCCTGGCTCCAGGATGGGTCCCCGGTGACGCCAGTCCGGGCAACATAACGGTCCTTGATTTTATTTCCATAAAGGTTTTGAACCGCTCTTAGTCTGACCCGTCACCTAGAACCCGTTTGCCTTGGGAGACCCTACCAGGAGCACTAGGCCCCTGACAACATGGCTCCTAGGTTCATTCGGGTACTCAAACACCTCCACCACAATAAGGTGGTGGTTCAAGGAGGGGATATAGAAATCAAAGACATCCTATTAATTTGTGGCCATCAACACTGGACTAACAGTTGGGAAAGAGCCACATATGGGTGTCTTTTTGGCTGAACGGTGCATTGTAATTGGAGCTTTTAAGATTCTTGGATATTGTTAGCATTTTAACATAAGGAATGTTGCAAATACAATGAAATTGGTTGCTGAATGCTAGTGACAGACCATGTCGAGCATCTGACTGCTAAAGAAAATAAATCCTCAATATTTGTAATGAGCATCTGCAACATCTAATTCTATAATAGACATCTTTGATTTTGATTTTTATCAATTTCTTATGAATAAACCCATCTTGTATTTCATTTACGACTTCCAGGCACTGATTAACCCATGTCCTGGACTTAAAGGAGTTGTGTGGAATCTTCACTGACAATGTAATTTTGCCCAAGATTGGGTTTAATCAGTGCCCGGAAAGCTTGTTCTTGAAGGATTCAGATGGATTAAATTGTACTCTGTAAGACATGTGGCTCCAGTGTAGCACCTTAAACCAGAGCTGAAATGTTAAAGCTTCCTCAGATGCAAATGAGAGAAGCAAAAAAAAAGCAAAAAAAAAAAACATTCAGAGAGTCTAAAAGAAAATTATGGCAACCCAGCTGAGCACAGTGGGAAAGCGATGAAACAAAAGCAGCACGTTCATTTTCTCCCACCGACCCGTGTTGAAAATCTACTCACGCAGCAGTGCTTGGTCTCGGTTAAGGGACCATCTGCCATTTTTCACCTTGTCTGCCTCCACTGGTAATTGCATGCTGTTTATTTCTGTCCCTACACTGCTGCCACTGCATCCCCCTCCATCTCCTGTGTCTGAATGATCCTGCATGATGATTATGATGATGAAGAAGATGATTATGATGAGGATGATAATGATGATGGTGCAGTCCCTCATGCTTAAAACTGATCACGTTTGTGCTCTCAGGTGACTAGGCCACACTCCCACCTTCAACTGTCATTGACATGATTAGGAGCCTAGCTTCCCTCTCTCCAGCTCTGCATCTCCTGCATCTCCTCTCTAGGGCTTTTCACACTTGAATCTATTCCCTGGGTGATTGTAAACTCTGATTGTAAACTCCCTGGGTGATTGTAAACAGAATCCTGGGTTATCTTGTTTAACGTTTCACACTGCTCATACTTAACCTGAGGTTCACAATTAATCCTAGCTCTCCATAATCTGACCTTTCACACTATTCAGTCCTAAACCCTGGCGTAACCTTCTTCTTTTTTTCATTATTGTTTTAACAGCCATGATTGGATAAATACAGTGCACAACCACATTAAGTAACATTGTTGCTTGTCTTGCTCGTTTACATCAGTGAGAAAAAAGTTCAGGTCTGCTGTTCTGCACCCGAGCAGGTATTGTTATCTTTCACAGTTTGCTGTGCAGTTGACATTGATGTGGTAGTCACTGATGTCCAACTTCCACTAATTTTTGTATCATGCACTTCCCACTTGCTATGGTGAGCACTACCATGATGTTCACTGTTTTGCTGCCTCGTTTTTGTTGACTGTTGCTATGCCCTGCTGAAATGAGACATGCACTGTTCAGTTCTGATTGGGTCTCTGCTGCTATACATCAAGCTGTAACATTTAACCACTGTATCGTTTCACACTACATGTTTTGCACCACAGTGCGTGGTTAACACTGCAAAGGTGCTGCTAATCCTGCTTCTAACCCTGGGTAAAAAGCAGTGCTAATCCGGCTTCCTTTATGTTTTAACCCTCTGTAGGGTTTAAAGAGTGGTTTAGAATGATCATATCCTGGGGATTGGTGCAGAACGAAAAGTCCTTCTGTGATTTCTGTTCTAATAAAAGCAGCAGAGGATAGGAAGATCCTGATAGCCTAAGTTCTGCAGACAGTGTCACTGAATGTAATACTAGACCGAAAGGCAAGAAATATGAGTTGTAGTACAATGAACTGAGACCTGCCTTTGTTTTAGACAAACTCCACCTCATGCCTGTAACTCCCACATCACTACATCTGAAGCCTGAATATAGTAATATAGTATATATTATATAGTACAAGTGATAACGGGTTTGGATGGATGTAAAAGAGAGCATATGGAACAAGACATCTTTACATTCCCAGATGTTGCCTGTTGTGTTTATCATGGTGCTTTCAAGATGGCTCTGGAAATAAATATGTAATAAAACCTACTGTGTATGGTGCTGTTAGAGCAAAGTACTGAATGACAAGTGGAGTGATGAAGCAGAGTTAATGCTGAACCACTCAGACGTTGAATATTTCCCTATAACAGTTTGTCAAAAAGTGGTATCTATTTAATACCTCAGAAATGTGCTAACCAATCTTTACTTATTAAAAAAAAGTTATATCATAGTTACATTTAATATACCGGCTTATATATGCAAGCCAGCTTTCAGCGTTCTTAGTGAAGTCTGAAGTGCCAGAAAAATCCCAGATTCTGGGGCTGCTACCGAATCCACAGGAATATTTACAAAAGATAAAACCACATCTCAGAATCCTTACCCATCAGTGGAGCACACACCACACACATACTCTTCTCACTTCTCAAGCCACCCAAATTCCAATTTTTAAGGAGTAAAATAGTCTCAAAATGAATAAATCTGATTCATAAATGCATAAGCTAATGCACAAAACATTTAGATATATTTGCAAACAGCAATCTACACATTCATAGCCTAATGCATATTCACAAAATATGCTCATTATGTTACACATGCAAAATAAATTTCAATTCACAAAGTACAATTCACGAATTCAAAACATAATTTATAAATACACAAGTGTGCTAGTTCATTTCTGAACATTTTGACAGGAAGAAGCATAATTGTACGTGTCTGCTGCACAGTGTGCTTTAAATAGTGCAAAAAAATATCTGAGTCATCAATCTGATAACCAGACTCCATGTGTAAGTAATGTAGAATATCTCATACTTCATTATAACTCAAAGTACATTACGAGGGTAGTAGGCATTTGCAGAGCTACATTCAGTCATTGTCTACCGCTTATCCGATCTATACTCGGGTCACGGGGAGCCTGTGCCTATCTCAGGCGTCACTGGGCATCAAGGCAGGATACACCCTGGACGGAGTGCCAACCCATCGCAGGGTACACACACTCTCTCATTCACTCACACAATCCGGACAATCAACCTACAGTGCATGTCTTTGGACCGGGGGAGGAAAACGGAGTACCTGGAGGAAACCCAGAGGCACAGGGAGAACATGCAAACTCCACACACATGCCGGAGGCAGGAATCAAACCCCCAACTCTGGAGGTGTGAGGCAAACATGCTAACCACTAAGCCACCATTTCAGATGTGGTTACTTTGTTTTTAATGGAAGTTTGTCTGCAGGTGTATTAGCAGCTTTATTAGCAGTACCTATGTACTGTAGTTCTGCAAAAGCTACATTTCATTATCCATAACTACTAACCTCATAATGTATTTTGAATTATAATAAACTATAAGATATTCTGCATTAGATATCTACTGCATCCTGCACTATTCTATCTCCATAAATATTCAGAGGCCCGTGACGCAGCTTGTGACATTTTCCCTTTAACTTTTGCTGTAATATTGACAAAATATGTGTTTTTAAATATATCTTCTTTGACAGAAGAAAAAATGCTTTTGGCTAGTGCTTAAATGATGCCATGTAATCACAACATGGCCTAACTGAAGACAAAGTAATATCTTAAATTAGTAGACTGAAGCATTTACAAGAGTTTACAAGCTTACAGTTATAATACTGTATATAATTTGATCATTTTTCATATACAAATAATTACATAATAAATTATACTATATAATAATGCAGCATAATTTGTCACTTCACACTTTTAGAACTGAATTATTATAGAATCTCCTCAGTGTGAGCACCGTTGTTGGTGCCTCAGAAGGCTTTGTCCATTTTTATCCACACAGGCCTCTTCAGGTGCAAGTTCGGTCTCTTGTCATTTGAAGACTGGATTTCTGCCTCTCATTCCTGTCAGATCTGCCTCTGAGCACTATTCCATCTCTGCAAATGACCCAGGATGCGGCTGTGTGGTTTGTTTTTAACCTGCCTAAGTTCTCCCACGCCAACCTATTCCTGCACTCCCTCCACTGGCTTCCTGTAGCTTCCTGCATCAGATTTAATATACAGATGCTCACCTACAAAGCTAAAAACAGACCAACATTTAATAAAAATAAAAAAAAAATCTTGTGTGCTTTTCTTGCAATATTACCTCCTGACAGAGGTTTTTAGAGTGATGGTATTCTTAGTTTGTGACCTAGTGAACTAGAATCAGTGTATCCATTCATACAGGCTTTATAGCATTTCAGTAAGTCACTCTGGATAACAGCCAAGTGGTATAAATGTAAATGATTCATAAAAACTGGGTCAGTATATGAAGAGGCTCTGACAAGGCAACACAAATCATCCTCAGTGGTCAGTCTGGCACAGGGTTTAGTTTTGAGGGCTGTAATGGCTGAAAATCCATCCTACACAGTTTGTGCTGAAAGGTATCACCAATTTCTCAGCAACAGTGTGACACTGGATACTATGCAACAGTCTCACAGCAGAATGTGTCCAACAGGATTTCTCAGCGAATTTTTAATCCTGCAAAATAAAGCAGCTTGATCCTCTGTAAATGCAGGGAAATAACTATCAAATTTATCCAACTTTTCTCAGAGCATCACAGTTATCTACTCTTCAATTGTGCTGAAATCAAGCCTCCTTTCTGCCATGTGTTTGCTCAAACATATCCCTGATCCCAGAGGTTTCTTTTTTTCCAGAAATGATTGTTTTCTTTTGAAACCCTCAACTCATTCATGCTGGATAACTCTGTTTGTGTTTGACCCCTGCATAGCTTTAGGGTTTAGGGTCTAGGGTTGGGGCCGACAAAAAAAGTGTTACGGGGAAATGTTGAATGAATAAAGAATTCTGTCAATGTTCCTTTGTTTATGATATACAGTAAGCTGTAAAAAAAAAAAAAGGACAGTGTACATACTGAGTCATATTTAAAGCCAAAACAACAAACAAACACCCAAACTACTACAGAAAGTGTAGCTACCATATCTTATACTTCCATTGGTCATTTCCACACATAACATCTCTAGCTGAGAAGGCACATCGATTTTTCTGCGCTACTTCTTGGAGAATAAATATCATATTTTCAGAATTTTGCTCAGTCCAGTGCTGCACAGTGACATTTTTTGCACACTGTTACGACCTGCATACAAATGTTATTTTGTGTTATACTGGTTATATTCTGTCACATTTTTAGCTTTTTTATCCTGTCTTTTTTTTTTTTTTTTTTTTTTATGAATATATTCTCTATAGTCAATCTCTGCAGTCAAATTGAATCACAAAGAGAAAATCAAAAATACAACAGCAACAACAACAACAAAAGAGTGAATGAGCTCTAGGCTGCAGACATTTCCTTCACCGGTGCTGTATATGTACCACTGATGGCAAGAGATGATATGGAAGGATACCTGAAAGTGAATGCAGCAGGACATGGACACAACACAGAACACATAGGAACACAGACGCACAGACATAAAAAGTTATATGTTCGTTTTTCAGACTAAAAGGAGGGAAAGCATCCATTCTGTGGGAGAAACACTGAAGAACCTGGATTACATAACTCTGGCTTTTACATAATTCAAGATTGCAGTTTGCCTGAAATTTGACCTGGGTTTGTCTTTGTAGTTTAGTCTATAAATGTTTGAAGTGCTTGAATGGCTCAAGAGACTCTTTTCACATTTACAGTACGGTATTTTGGCTGATGCCCAGAGCAACTTACATTTATTTCATTTATAAAACTGAGCACTACGAGGAGAAGGAATGCTGTGCTGAGATTTGAACTCATTAACTTCCGGTCAGTAATCCAAACAGTGAGCTAACACTGCCTGGTCTCGAGAGTTTTAAGAGTCTTAATGCATAGTTAAGGTAGCCATCATCATACTAAAGTTCCGGTGAAAGAATTACAAACTGATGCATTTGATGGCAAAAATCTGGCAAGCTCATCTTAAGACCACCTCTGAGTTCAATCATCGAAATGTATCCCAACTCCGAATAAAAGGAATATTTAGATTACATTTGAACTCAAGTTGCCGACTCCAAATATAGCCCATTACCTGGGTGTGCTTATTTCTGAGCATGTTCCCACACAGGCACCTCAATGCACCTCTAAAATAAGGTTTACCATGGAAGTGTATTAGGAGGTGGGTGTACACTCAATCCCTCAGGCTGTTTCACTTTTCTGTGTAACACACCATGCAAGGATGATCATTTGCCCTGCATTGTGAAAACAGGTTTTATTTGAAGACACAATGACTCACCCTGAAGGTCTTTTATGTCCTCAAAAAGATATACTTATAGTATGGGCAGCTATTTTAAGCATCATCATAAAAAAACCCTAACAGCTCATTAAAAATATTGACAATTGAAACATTCATGAACAGTGCGTGGGTTTGCATTATAATATGAGGAAAGAATATTAGTGTTCTTACAACAAAGCAACACCGATGAACAAATCAGTTCAAAAAGCTCTATGTCAACAATGGCCTATCTTCATAATGCCCTAAAGTCCACAGGGTCCTCTGCTCCTAGAACCCTATTCTCAATGGTTAAGGAGGCTCTGGGTTTCTGATCAGAAGCTCAGAGGTTCAAACCTCATCACAACCAAGCTGCTGCTTTTGGGCCCTTAACTATCTCTGCTCCAGGACACTGTATCCTGGCTGACCCTGTGCTCTGACCCCAACTTCCTAACACAATGGGATGCTGTTTCTATTTTCCGAGCACTACGTGGTTCCATGGTCCTTATATTTCATAGTGTTTCAAGAACTTTAATGTTCCTTGTGTTTCTGAGGCATTATATAACCAGGGTTATAAATTTACAAAGCTTCCCAGGGCACAATATTCTCAGTGATCTATTTCACTAGGGTCTAAAATTCGTCAAGACCCATGTTCCCAGTGGCCAATTTTTCCAAAGTCCTATATTCACAGGGCCCTACTTGAACCAGGCACTGTATTCCCAGCAGTTCCAATATTCCCAGTGTATGATTACATGGTGCTTAAATATCAAGTGCTGTACATTCCCAGAGTCCCATGTGCTGTAAATGAACCCTTATAACATAACCCCCTAATTGCACTTAACCCTTGCATTTCTGTATGCACAAAGAGTCAAAGAGAGTAAATCAACCGTTTAATTATCAGTTACATTTATTGTTTTCCAGAGTAATCTTATCTGTTTAATGCTTAATGTATGGAAAAGGCCTTGTTCCAGAGCTAGCAGAATTCCCCAAGACAACCATGCTGCCTCTCATCCACCTCTGCTCTCAGTCGAGCTGAGTGAACTCTCCCATTTACTAATCACACTTGCTGCTCATTAATTTATTGGTTTCCTGCATGTCCTTCAGATATAATAACTCACATTGTTATACAATGTAATAGAATATGATAGAAGAACACAATGAGGAAAGTGTTAGTTAGTGTTAGTACTCACTAAAACAGTATGTGATTTGAAACACAACACTAGTTTGTTTAAAAAGGGTATATATAATAGGGAAATATATGGGAAATCTGTTTAGTAGTTCAATGCTGAACTACATTAATGCTGCATGTACCATGTTTATATAAATGTGGCTTGTCTGAATATTGGGCTGCTCCAGACTCAATAATCCTAAACCCTTTTGGCTCTAGAGCCCTTAAACTCTAAGACAGAACTCTTCCAGGGTTGTTAAATTCTAATCCTTAAGTGATTCATTGTCTTTAACCCCTAACAACTATTGGGCTCTTAAGCCTTAAATCCTAAATTAGAGTCTCAGAGGCAGAGAACACATTGGGATTAGCAACACAACAGCCAAATATATATTCTATTCTATAACTTGATCAGGAATAAATCTCTATTCTCAATGTAGCATTCTAAATCTATATCTTTTTTAAAGCCTTTTGTTGTGAAGCTGACCACACTTTACAGCGAGTGTATTTCCAGAGGTGGATGTTATTGAAAGCTCTCTGGTCTTCTGTAAGCTGAAGAGAAGTAGCAGGGTCATGTCCGATGCCTGTCTCGCGAGTGTTTATCTGTCCACATGCTGACAGAACGAGCAGCCCTGAGAACTGACATGGCAGCAAATAAGTGTTTTCATACGAAAGCGTGCACAAAGAGCGAGACGACAGTCTGACAGGGGCAGAGTAATGGAGCTGCCACACGTTCTCCTCATGTTCTCTCAACACCTAATGAGCTCCTCGACACTACAGCAAGAACACAAAGTCACAAGCTTCTGATTGCATTCAGTGGCTCCTGCGTTTTTTTTTTCTTGAGCTCATCTCTGTCACAGAAAAGTTGTAATGTGATTCACTGGCCAGAGCCGGAGGTGCGGTGACACAGATAATCTCGTCTTTTTATACGCTCCATTAAATGGCAAGACATCATTTCCTGCCACCGGTCGCAGCCAAGAGATTTAGCAATTTATGTCATCTTGAGAATAGAAAAAAATACTGCTGCACAGGAACCAATTCTGCAAATTCAGTGTATGATTTACAGCTGTCACAAAAAAAAAAGATCTCCATTTTCTTTTATGCTTTCTGAGCGATACACTTACTGTACACTATAAATTTATATAGATGTCCATTATGAGATGATAAAATATTAACACTTCTATCCTAAAACATGATTGCAGGTTGTATTGTGCTCTAATTTAAGCGTAATTCCAAGAAAAGCTCCACACGTTGTTCTTGGTCATCTTAAGCGATACTTTTTTCAGTATTTTTAATTGCTAAAAATCACGTTACTTTGAACTGTTACTTTCATTAAAGCAGCTATTCACAGCTTCATTTCATATCCAAAAAACACCACAACAAACATGACATCTACACAAAGTCAAAACAGATTCAATCAAAACACCAGATGAAATTATCCATCAGAGCAGAATGGCCTTAAAAGCACTAATGTTTACTATTACAATCATACCAGACATAAAAGTGCACCTGTTCAGTGCTCAATAGAATGTAATATTTGTATTTGAATAATAATTTGCACATGGCTATATTTCACACTATTCTATCCTGAATCAGAGGGAAAATGTGCCATGAAAAGAAAACAAAACACATTAAATATAATAAACATCATTTCAGCAAGCAAAACAAATGATCCAACAAATCCTTAAAGAATCTATGAGGAACCCTTATTTGAAAAAGAAGAATGAGAAAAACATAAGCACAAAGAGCTAATTATTAAACCTCTGACAATATCAAGGTTTTTAGAAACTACATTAATATTTACATGGGGAAAGTTGTGTATTTTCAGAGTTGGGTTAAATAACTGTGCCAATTTTCTGAGCTCTGCATTTAGATGATTAAAACATTCAATACAGATTTTTCTTGAGTAGAAATATCCGAGACAGGGTCTTAAAGTAAAACAAAAGCCATAGATCATGAAGGATGCAATTACCGTGCACTCATCTGCTACATTTACTATGTGCTTTGCAGTTTTTCAAATGTATTTTACAACTTTATCCATAAAAAGTCTTCAGCGCTCTGAAAATGACTTATCAGACCTTTTTAATCAGTATAAACAAATGATCTTTTATAACCGCAAGAATAGTCAGGACATTGTTGGGTTTCTGTGTATAGAGCATCATGACTTTAGTGCATTTAGCTGCTGGTCAGCAGGGTGATGGGAAATCAGAGAGATTTGTGCACACTGTTGGGTAATCAATTCACCACAAGTCTTCAATTCTCCACAATAACAACGATATAGAAATATAATAGAGAAATAAAAGCACATCTAAAGCCTTTTTTTAAAATAGTAAAACACTGTATACAGCAGCCAGAATAAGTTGATAACATTTTAAACCTATTAGAATAGGTAAAAAAAGAAACACGTGAAAAAATACACATTCTTAAATCCTTGAGTGTCGACTTTCATATGAGCCATTAACAGCCAAAAATAAATTCACATCACAAATAAATTCAATACTGAACACGGGCACTTCAAAACAGCAGAAATTTCTGGTAAAAACAGTTAAAAGAGTCTTGGATGCATCTATTGGCTTCAAATGCTACTCCATAGCTTTTTGTGCGTATGTACAAAGCAAAACATACATCTCTGCAAGAAATTCTGGGGTTATGTGAAACTGTCAGACACTGATGCTGGACTTAATATTACTATATTGCCACTATTGTGCAAGTGTGTAAAGTGTGTAGCTGCCACACTGACAACTTATGAATGGTGATTTTGTCTCTAGTTAAATTTGAGGTTTCTCCAATTTCTGTACTAAGAATTCTTTTGTTTATGAAGAAATGCAGGGTACACACTTAGAAAAAAAAGAGTTCCTTAAGGATTCTTTGGATAATTAAGATTAAACACTGTATCTACACTGATAACCCAAGAACTCGTAAGGGTTGTATTAATTAATTTTGATTTATTTACCCCTCCTGATAGCAAGGTGGTTTAACTAGTTAACTGGAAGCTGCTAGTCCTACAGCTAAAGACAATTATGTAGCTTGTCTTACAGGAGCAGTCTACATTCTCGTGTCCTTTCGACTTTTGCCATGAGGGACTCCTCATGAACGTTTTCCTTTTATATTCCTCAAGGTGAGGACTTTTGTGTCTGTACTGTGAAATTGTAAAACTGTCCTGCTGAGGGAAATGCTGACTCCTCCGAGACCTGAAACACTGAAAAAAACATCCATACTGACAGACAAGCGTAAATGTCATCCACACAATCCAACACAGTGAGATGGCTCATGTGATTCCCCTCAGACCCCAAACAGGGAACCAGATATAGAAATACCAAGTTAGATAAAAAGAGAAAACGAAGCCACATTTAGAGGAGTCCCCATGAGGGTAAAAGTTACCAGTCTAAGTATTTGGATGTGAGAAAGGCTGAGCCCAATGGGAACTGAATAAAAGAGGCATGTTTTATTTTCATTAATGAACTTATATTGTCTCAGTCTCGTCTTTTGATACGAGTGCGTGAGAAAAAACCTGACTGTCTATCAGTTTTCATTGTTAATGGTTAATATAAATGCACATACTCTCTCTCTCTCTCTCTCTCTCTCTCTCTCTCTCTCTCTCTCTCTCTGCCACTTGCGCACCCTGATCTTTACAGACAACACCCAAAAGTGAATTTATTTTTCAAGGACATTTGTTTATATGAATTTATATATTTCTGCAAAGCTGCTTTGCAACAATGTCCATTGTTAAAAGTGCTATAGAAATAAAACTAAACTTTAGATTAGAAAATACCACCTTTTAATGTTATTTTAATAAAAAAAAAAAGATAAGAAAAAAACCCAAGCAAAAAAAAAAAAAAGCTTTCATGTTATTGTGAACTCTTAAAACTTGTTTTTATGAAAAACATCACCTTCTTTCGTGATATTACTGCATCATCATCAGTAGTATTAATAATAAGAAGCCTTTATTATTGTCACATATACATTACAGCAGACTGAAATTCTTTCTTCACATGAACCCCGATTCTCTTATCAACAACTCAGGGCCTTAACCACTTGATCTACCACTTGAGCTTCCACTTGAGCTACTACTGCCCCTATTAATAGGTGTTAATAAAACAGTCTAACTGTCTTGTAGCTGTTAAATGTTTTACACTACACGCTGACATCTAAAACAAGATCTAATTATCAGGAACATAAGCATTTCTCTCAGATACTGTATGTTGGTTAACTAATCAGAAAAAACCTCAGTACACGGCACCCTGACTTGTGTTCTTGTCCAGAGTTGCTTTGGCTTGAAGTCTTGTCATAACCACTGAATTTGAATGTAGCATAGAAAAAAAGCCACCAGAAATTAGCAGGCCGTTTCCATTTGTTTTGTCCTGTTTAAAAAATGTGCAAACATTTTCTGTGATCGGCAGAGCAAGTGATGGTGGTTGTGTTAATTAGTACATCATCAGTGTCTGTGCGGTAAAACGGATGCTGCCGTTTATCTTGAAAGGTTCCTCTGAAATGTCACATTAACATGAAGTAAAGAGTCGACAGCAGTTATAGTTAATTAGCTCTCACTCTCTCTCTGTCTCTCTGAGGAGAACATGCTCGGTGTCCCAGCGCAGGAACCGACCGATATTAACGAGGCTTTAATGTTCAGCAGTGAGACAAGGCCCATCGCTCTTCACCCAGCCTAATCCACCTGCATTATGAATTATCTCCAGTTCTAGACTAATGATCTGAACCATTTTTTTTCTGCACGGTTCACAGTGTGGGTTACTTTCTCAGGCCATGATTTAGCACTACAGCTTCTCGGAAGAGATTGTGATTCATGAAGAACACTTTTCATGTGTATCTGCTTTATATTTTATTTCTCTTGCTACTTGCTCTCTTTGGCTAAAAAAAAAAATATATAAAAAGCACTTTTGTGTAAAAAAACAAAACAAAAAAACACTTCTATTTAGCTACGTGTGATAATGTTGCTGTAGGTCTCTTGGCAGCTTCCCTGGTAAGTTTTATTCTTATTTTTATGTTCATTTTGAAGGAATGCTCTGTTCTTGGTAAACCTGGCTACCTTTATGTCACTGAAAACAGAACATGTCACTGAATAGTTTTTCACTAACAAAGATTTTAGCTTAATTTTAGCTACCTCAGCAACACTCATGCAGCATGTTAGCTAACTGCAACTTGAATTGTAAGTCACTCATCTGAGTTAGTTAGCGGTTGGTCTAGCAATTGCATGTTAACGCTTCTATTTCTATTTGCAACTTCATTCTTCAAGAAATTCAATAAATTTAACCACAAAAATCTGATTCATTTGAATTTTTATGACTTGTTTGTTGTGAGATCAGGTTTGTTTGATAGCTAGTGATGATGTTAGCTAGGTAAATATTAATAAAATTCATAATTAAAACTTCATGAGATGAATGCAGAACTTTTTTTTTTAAACATCTGGATGTTATTTGTTCAGTTTTCAGTAAGAATCATTCGCAAATGAATCATCTCATTTTACGTGCTTCTTTCAATCACAATCAAAAGTCACACAGTTAAACAGCGATCTTAAATCAACATTGCTTTAGATAGCTTTTATTTACATGAATTTATGTAATAAATAGACAAGTCAAGTCAAATTCCACTCTCTGATTATTGCACTTTCATTTTGCTCACAATTACAGATTAGAAGCTTTCACATTTTTAAGTCTGTTTGCAGAGTCTGAGTGTAAGTGATACTTTCTGATTACATTACAGAATTAAATTGTTAACTAGTAATAAAATAATGTGTATGGCATCCAGCATTTATTCTCTATTTATTCATCAGTCCAAATCTCCATATCTTATGCCGTTTCTGCAGCAATCCAGCTACAGTGGTGTGAAAAAGTATTGGGGAAGTCCTGAATAGTCCTGATTTCTTATTTTTTTGCACGTTTGTCACACTTTAATGTTTGAGATAATCAAACACATATTTAAATATTAGTCAAAGATAACACAAGTAAACACATCATGCAGTTTCTAAATGAAAATTTTTATTATTAAGGGAAAACAAAATCCAAAGCTACATGGCCCTGTGTGAAAGTGTTTGCCCCCTAAGCCTAATAACTGGTTGGTCCACCCTTAGCAGCAACAACTGCAATCAAGCATTTTTGTTAACTTGCAATGAGTCTGTTACAGCGCTGTGGAGGAATTTTGGCCCACTCATCTTTGCAGAATTGTAATTCAGCCACATTGGGGGATTTTCGAGCATGAACCACCTTTTTAAGGTCATGCCACAGAATCTCAATCGGATTGAGGTCAGGCCTTTGACTAGGCCACTCCAAAGTCTTCATTTTGTTTTTCTTCAGCCATTCAGAGGTGGACTTGCTGGTGTGTTTTAGATCATTGTCCTGCTGCAGAACCCAAGTTCGCTTCAGCTTGAGGTCACCGATCTATCAGTCTGGAAAAGGTTATAAAGCCATTTCTAAAGCTTTGGGACTGTCGCAAACCACAGTGAGAGCCATTATCTACAAACGGCAAAAACATGGAACAGTGGAGAACCTTCCCAGGAGTGGCTGGCTGACCAGAATTACCCCAAGAGCGCAGCGACAACTCATCCAGGAAGTCACAAGAGACCCCACAACAACATCCAAAGAACTGCAGGCCTCACTTGCCTCAGTTAAGGTGAGTGTTCATGACTCCACCATAAGAAAGAGACTGGGCAAAAATGGTTTGCCTGGCACAGTTCCAAGACAAAAACCGCTGCTGAGCAAAAAGAACATAAAGGCTCGTCTCAGTTTTTCCAGAAAACATCTTGACGATCCCCAAGAATTTTGGGAAAATACTCTGTGGACTGACAAGACAAAAATGTAACTTTTTGGAAGGTCTGTGTCCCATTACGCCTGGCATAAAAGTAACACCGCATTTCAGAAAAAGAACATCGTACCAACAGTAAAATATGCTGGTGGTAGTGTGATGGTCTGGGGCTATTTTGCTGCTTCAGGACCTGGAAGACTTGCTGTGATAAATGGAACCATGAATTCTGCTGTCTACCAATAAATCCTGAAGGAGAATGTCCGGCCATCTGTTTGTGACCTCAAGCTGAAGTGAACTTGGGTTCTGCAGCAGGACAATGATCCAAAACACACCAGCAAGTCCACCTCTGAATGGCTGAGGAAAAACAAAATGAAGACTTTGGAGTGGCCTAGTCAAAGTCCTGACCTCTGTGGCATGACCTTAAAAAGGTGGTTAATGCTCAAAAACCCTCCAATGTGGCTGAATTACAACAATTCTGCAAAGATGAGTGGGCCAAAATTCCTCCACAGCGCTGTAACAGACTCATTGCAAGTTATGGAAAACGCTTGACTGCAGTTGTTGCTGCTAAGGGTGGCCCAACCAGTTATTAGGCTTAGGGGGCAAACACTTTTTCACACAGGGCCATGTAGTTTTGGATTTTGTTTTCCCTTAATAATAAAAACCTTCTTTTGTAATCTGCATGATGTGTTTACTTGTGTTATCTTTGACTAATATTTAAATGTGTTTGATTATCTGAAACATTAAACTGTGACAAACATGCAAAAAAATAAGAAATCAGGAAACACTTCAGGATACAGCCAACACTTTTTCACACCACTGTATTTCCTTTGACTGAGTTTATACCTTGCAGCTCAAATCTATAAAAACAAAATGCTGCAACCCGAAACACACTGCATTTTTCGCTTGACTTCCTGCAGTCAGGTTGATTCTGAGTCGAATCGCACTGAAGCACAGACCACCGCAGAGTTTCCTTCCTGACTGAAAATGCTCTTGGAATAGAAATGAAGCAAGAAATCAAACAGGACTTTGTGACAGAATGAAGTTTAATCTGCACATTCATTAGAGAGACGAGAGCAAAAACACAGTGTCATCCAGAATCAATTCAATGAAAAATGATTAGAATGTAAAATTATTTATAAGCGTTTCGATCTTCCAGCGTCTGTGTTTGCCTCTCGTGGCCAGCATTACCTGAGGATTACGTTCCGAACCACTCTTTAAGACCCAGTTGCCTGCAGGTAATTAGTACTGCAATAATTATGGAATTGTTTGAGATTTCTTGTGTATTTAGAGACCTGTAATCATCCTCATTATGTACCTTTTTTCAGTGTAGAGAAAAAAAGAGATGAAAAGAAAAGATTTGTGTGAAGAAAAGAAAAAGTAAAACAATCGAGAACAGGTGCTGTTTGAGTGATTGCCTCCAGGTCAGCGTCTATGATAGTCACTGCTGTTGTTACAGTTGCCAACAGTCCCATAGGAGCCATGCTATCAATGTGACAGTCTCTGAACAGTCGCCTGGTTTATGTACATATTCACATTGTTGGTGGCAAAGGTCCCAAATCAGACATGTAATTAAGCCATGGTAAATGCTATTAAGTCTTGCTAATCAAACGGAGCCGTCGATGGAGTCCACTCCTATGCCCTTAATTCAAATATTTCCTACCTTCTAAAGACATGCGCTGTGCGATGGTAAGAAAACACGAACCAGAAGAGCAGCAGTGCATTTATTCCATGTGGAAGTTTGAAATCTTTCAGACCAAAAATTCAAGATAAACACCAGTGCGATGTGTGTGTAGTGGTCTGCCAGCTCAATAATGTAAGCTAGGATTACATCTGTGTTTAAACATAAACAGGTTAGCTAGCGTTGAATTAGATTTATTTATAATAAAGAGACAAATAAATATAAAGTTTTAATTAAGTCATAGTTACACCAAGAGGGATGGATACTTTAGCTTCTTAGCTCTGCACCATAGTTTAGACAGTTTCCCATAAACGTTAGTTTGTATAGATGATGTCAGAAATTTTCTCCACCCACCATTTCAGCGTTCCTGTGTCATTTTTTTTTTTTAAAGTGTAAGCCAATATTGACAGGTGAACTTCGTGACTGAGTGTATCATCGCTTCCATGGATTACATCAAGCATCAACTCTGCTGCAATCATTTTTCATTAACGATTCTCTTACTCCATCGAGCTAGCACTTCCTAGAGCTCCCTTCTTAATCAAAAACCTTCATATTCGCCACCCAAACATGTGCAAAAAAAAAAAAGACTGAGTGAAGACTGCCTCCTCAGGGAAGCATTCAAAAGGACTGCACTGGGTTTTAGGGCTTTTCTTCTCTGAGCATCTATTTTTGACAGATACCTTTAAAGAAAAAAAGTTGCTCACATCAGCTTTAAACCAAAATATGAGAGTCTTTGGACAAAACATCAACAGGCTACAACATGTACAGGAACAGGGATGTATAAAAATATGTAAAACCTTACTTAAAAAAGTTCTCACCTCATCCAACCAGCAAATGTCCACTTTACAAGTGTGTTGATTATTGGATTCATCTCAGAGTCGGTCCTTGATATGTTTGCACATGAATTCTTTCAAATATTCACAGGATATGAATAATGAAGAATAATATGTCAAAGAAATAAGGAATGACAAAAAAATGTATCTTTAATACAAGAAAGAAATGCATTTTTTATACATATGAATGTATGTATTTATGTATGGATGTATACATATATAGTTTTCTGCAGTTTTACAACCATCCCTGTTGGCCTTCAAGCCTAATGATGAACACCTTGTGACAGTTGCCATGGAAACAAGACCTGATGAATGGCCTGTCTTTTCATGGTGAGATGTGAGCCGGTCGGCACCCCACTTCTTTACCCTGAAGGCATATGGGTGAAGCTACACTCTGCTCCGAAAAGCATAACCGAGTGCTAGAATCATGAAGTGCTATGCGGCATTCTTTGTGGCATTCTCATTTAGCCTCTCCATGTAGTTCCGGAGCTCTATGGAGTCCCCAAGCTTGATGTCCGGACAAACCCACTGGATATCGTTTTTCCCAACACCTAGTGGGCTGTTACCCTGGCAGTCACCACCTGTCTTGGAATGGCTGAAGGTGGTGAATTTGACCCGTTTCCTCTTGGTGGTTGGCGAGTTTCCTGTCTCACTCTTGTGCTCCCGTCCTCCCTGACCTTGGGCACTTTTCTGGCCCAAGACTCCGTTGAGGAGCTGGCTGGCCTCCTCTAAACCCAGACTGGAGTCCACAGTGGCACTGAGCTCGTCCTGCTGTAGGCACAAGCCGCCATGGTTCTCCATTAGCTCACCTTCGTGCCCCAACCACACCCAGTCATGAGCATGTGCCATGCTCTCCTGGGCCTCCAGGGGGAGCTGTTTGTTTTGATACTGGAGGGCGTATGAGACACAATTGATGAGGAACACCAAGATTGCCAGGCAGAAGACTCCCAGTAGGGCATACATACCGATTTCAAGGTCCGTCAGGCCACGTCGGGCTTGTAGCAGGTCTTCCTCTGTTGTGCGTCCATGAGGAGGTTCAGCCTGTGCTGGAAAATTTGAGAAGTCTGCAGGAATGCCTCCGATTGGGCGCTTGTCTCCTAAAGGAGCACCTGTTTTAATGGTGGTGGCTCCTTTGTTGACCATCCCTGCCTCTGAAATGGAGTCTTCGTTGTACGGGGAACTTGGTCTCTGCCGTCTGTTGTCACCATCATCATTACGGCTAAACTTGACACGAACGTTGGTGCTAACCGAAGCCATAACATTACGGCGCTTGCTTTTCTGGCACAAATCGGCTCCAGACATCTCAATGCGCAGCAGCGTGCCCTGACCCTCACCTTTCACCACCACCACTGGTGACCTCCACCACACGGCCCTCTGAACTGTGACGACCCGCTCATCCAAAGACGTGGCTGTCAGTATGTAGTGTGCAGGATCATAAAGGTCAAGAGAGGTCACAGAGCCATCACTGAAGTGCAGCCAAGCACTGACAAGGGACTCCTGCAAACACAGACAAGATTAGAAACTCTTATAAAGGAGCAGTAAGTAAAGTTTCACTTGTGCACTCAGCTGTTTGTGAGGCAAATTGAGACTCTTTAAAATTCACCAACAATTTAGCAGACAGCGATGCTTCAAACTAGCCCTTGGTAACGTCAAGTGTTTTGGCTTCATAACACTCTGATCAGCAGGAAATCACTTCTCCTGGCTCATTTAATATCTATCAAATTGGAGGACAAAGAAGACTCCCGCTGATACAAAGGGCTGGCCAATCAGGGCCAGCGTTCCAATACTACTAGCATTAATGAGCAGGAAGTATGAATTGCAGTTCCCTGGCTGTGGTGTTAACAAAACCCCAGCAGCTCATCAGCGATTCCTCTGTGCAGTGACTTCTACCTGTTGCGATTATGCTTATAATAATGATGGCCAAAAGAACACAGCAAGCCAATTTTTCAGCCAAAAAATGCTAAAGATAAGACCATTCAGAGCAGGGACTCAGTGTAGTTATCTAAGTATTTCAACAGATTAAAAGTTTTTGTTTGTTGACTGAAAAACAAATGAGGTGTACCTGTTTGGGGCTGTGCATGGTGTCCTGGGTGGTGGCTGTGGCTGCGATGGCCCTGTTGCTGCCTGGACTGAGCTGCAGGGACAGCGAGAGGCCTGACACCAGCTGCACTCCCAGATCTGTAATGCTCACTTTATCATCCACAATTCTCACCGACCTCTCAGCCAGGACTGAATCCGACAGGGGGGACATCACCTAGGGGGAGCGAGAGAGCAGACAGTCTAAATTACACAGGCCTAGGTGTTTCTCTTCCATATCTTTCAGATGGGATTAGATTTCCGTCTATTAAACGACATTGCTGGGGAACATCGGTGGTAACTGTAACTGATTCACACAGAATAAGTGATCTTTGTATAAATCACAGAGACAGGAGTGTCTTCACGATATACGTTAACAATTCCATGCTTACTACACAAACAGCATTTTAATGCAAACTGATTGTTTTGCGCTTTATTATTAAGCATCTGATGTAGAGGAAGTGGCCATGCAACTGTGCATGATCATGTCACAAGGTCATGAGGATGCATCTATGCGTTCGACATACATATGAAAGCATAACTCCTCTGGCATATCCTTTGAAATGTGGTCCATGTTAAATTGTTTTGGAAAATTCTTGGATTTGATGGGACATCAAACATCCTGTACATGTTGCCAGAATGTTGCACTGAAATGTAAAGCCTCTTGTCCCACAACATATTTTGGAATCATTACTAACGTGTTAGTTCGAACAGGATGCATATAATCTAGGGTTATTAACAGTGCTGAAGAAAATACAGCGTCAAAACATCATTCAGCTGTGTCCATAAAAAAAACAACAACAAACAAACAAATAAATACTGACATGATGGATTCAGACACGACTAAAATCCCAGAGACACTGCTGTTATAATTACATTAATCATCTCCCCAAGGAGAAATAACACCACCTGAATATGGCTTTACATTTTTACATAAGACATGGTGCAGGAACACTGTGATAAAAATAACTGCATCTCAGAGTTCTGCGAACGAATGACAGTTCCTCCATGCCCTCAAACCAACACCTTATTTTGAAGCACAGAACCAGCTGTGATATGCAAAGTGATGCGCAGCCTTTCCATCCACATCAGTTAAGGCAACGCCAGCTGCCTCCATATACTTTCACATGTTCCTCTGTCATAATGAGTGTCCCTCGTCACTGTCAGAGCTGAGCATGGCTCACACCTACTCTCACTTCCACCAACACTCAGCGTCTGCAAGCTTCAGCTCCGCTACTCCACGTTTCAGTCCAGCAGCATGACTGTAAATAAAAAATAAATAACTTTGTGTCCAACTTCTTCACCATACTGCTTCTGCATACTGTCCAGGAATATATTCACTCATACAAACAGAGCCGAGTAAATAAGCATGCTGCCTTAACATAACTTTACATACAAACAAACAAATCAATCGTTATAATAAAAGAAAATCAAACAGAAAATACAGATAAAATACACAAAACACACAAATTCCATGAATATGCCGTTATTACTTAATAATGGATTGAGGAATTCCATTTAGATAGATAGACAGAAGTATGAATGGATGGACAGACAGATAGACAGATAATTGGATAGATTGAGTTTTGGGCTGTTAAGTCATTCCAACGAATATAGTACGATAAAAAAAATAAGTTAACCTTAAGATAATAAATGAAGTCTCATTGTAAACATCCATCCATCCATCCATTTTCTGTAGCACCTATCCTACACAAGGTTACGGGGAACATGGAGCCTATCCGAGGGGCCTCGGGACTCAAGGTGTGGAAAACCCTGGACAGGGTGGCAACCCATCGCAAAGCACAATCACACACATATACACACCAATTCACACACTAGAGATGCCAATCAGCCTATATCTTTGGCCTGTGGAGGAAAGCAGAGAACCCAGAGGAAATCCTGAAGCACAGGGAGAAATCCCCAACCCTGGAGTTGGAAGGCAAACAAGCCTTACGATTAAGCCACCATACCCCCTTTCAATTTCCTCAGCACTTATTGCAATTCACTCTGCACTGTTTGGTGTAATTAGTCATTGTCTGTAATAAAGTGAAGGCAGCAGTGGACATTGGCGATGGTTAACAGTGCTGCTGGTCAGAGGCGCTGAGCATGGCTAAGTGCTCATCTAGAAGACTCATCTATTAGGAAGCATCAATGATGCCTGTGATTTATGCCCAAACAGCCATCCAGCTCCAACTCCTCCATCTGGGCTTTTTATCTGATTTAAATTTTCTTCAGTTGCAGTTTGGTGCCTCAGACCAAACGAGACAGCATGTGAGGGACCAGGAAAGGCAATTTTGCCATCAAATAAAGCATCAGAGTGAACTAACAGTATTGTCAATATTCCTTTTCAGGCTGCAGTACATGCATGATTCGGAGAAAGTCCAAATAAACTTTCTAAGCTGCAGAGAGACAACGAGATCTATAAATATAAATATATAATTCATGAGATAGACGTAAATTCAAATGATTAAAACACAAGTCTATAAACAGTGGCATTAGCCATGTTGTTAGTTAGCGAGAAGAGAATGCTAACTACTGGGATACACTGAAGTCTGTTATTACATCTGAGGTCTGAATACCATGTGAACAATTTCAGATACTCATTTCACAAATAAATAAACTCTGAATATGACAAAGTGGCATGAATCTTTAATTTTGAATTTGCTTATTGTCAATAGAACTAGAAAATTATATGTGTTTGGTTTTTTTTTTTTAATGCCGCTTCACCGAGTCTGAGTCAGGTGATGTTGTACTGCTTACAGTCGATGTTGAGGAACATTTTCAGCTCAGATTCTTAATCAGCGGGGGATGTGGTAGCTTAGTGGTTAAGGCATTGGACTACTGATCGGAAGGTTGTGTGATCGAATCCCAGGTCCACCAAGCTGCAACTACTGGGCCCCTGAGCAAGGCCCTTAACCCCAAAAATGCTCAGTTGTATAAAAAAATGAGATGAAAAAATGTAAGTTGCTCTGGATAAGGGTGTCTGCTAAATGAAGATTTAATAAATTTTTTTTTTTTTTAAATGTAAATGTAATCTGTGACAGAAACAGCACTTCTGTCACCATCTTTGCGTGAAGGTTGCTCATCTTTATTTCCTTTGTCCAGCCAAATAAAAGGGAGCTACATAGAGACATAGACCATTCAGGAAGTGATTGGTAGGCGGATCAATGATGCTCCACATCCTTGTTCCAGTGTGAATGCTCTCACACACACCCACACACAACCACCCACCCAACACACACACACACACACACACATACTTGTCACATTTCAGAGTGATTCTCCAGTTGTCTTTACACGGACAGACAGACAGCTAAGTGCTTCTGAGACGTCACTGACATCCTTTCATTTTGAACGAGAGTAAGTGCTAGGATAACTGCGACTCATCCGTCTGCCGTCTGCACACCACGGCGCATCCTGCAGCTGCTGTGCCAGGAAAATGACAAATGAAGTTTGTTTTGGCAGGCAAGGGGCCATATTTATCTGTCCACAGTAGAGACAAATGCTCTCTAGCGATAGGCAACGAATCAGAGAGCCTGGATTTCAGCTGCTTGCTGAAGATCTTCTCCATCTGAAGAACTGAATTTGAAGAAATGATGGCATGTGCAAGAGGATGGTTAAACATGTAGGAAATATAATAACTTCATAGATTTAGCATCAAATAAACAACTTCTAAAACATTTTTAATGACTTTGTGTAAAGCCACACTTCCTTTTTTCTAAATGTATAATTAATGCATTCGTCTTGTTTTTCCAGCATGAACCATACTCTTGTAGTTTAATATCATCATGACTCATTTCAAGGTTCTATAAGTTTATTTTTATCTAACAGCGCTTTGAATAAACCCTGTCAGAAATAACAATTATTTTTTGCAATTTAATTAGCAATTGATTTGTTTAAATAATTTTGCAATTAATTGTGTTTTTGACGCCAGGCCATCCTATTCCAGATCTGATCTTTAAGGACTAATATAAACATTCACAATAAAGCTTATCAGCTAAATTAATACACAAGAAGAATGATGATGCTTCTCAAACATGTAAAATATACTTCAACCAGGAAGTAAGCTACTGAAGCAAGATCATTTCAGATATATGGCCCTGACCTTTGCTGTGACCTTGACCCAAAATCTAATCAGTTTATCAGCCGTTTACTATCACATATCATTATACAGTAGATATAAAACGTCAACACTCCTCGGTTAAAATTGCAGGGTTTGGTCATGTTAATAATTAAAAACTAATATCTAAATGTCAAATCGTGTCCTATTTTTAATGTGTTAATGTTAACATGAAAAAACATACACTAGTCTGGTTACACAAGTGTACAGACCCTTTCATAATGGGGTATGTAACTGTGCTCATGTTCAAAAGTAATTATCATACACATCATTGAAGTGATTCTGATTAACCCGACTGCTGTGCCATGGTCTGCAAACAGATTAGCAAGCGTGCACTTTTACTTCACTGTCAAAAGGCATCAATCAAGAGAATATTCAAGACATTAAATGTAGCATGAAACACTATGAAGGCCATCATTAACATGAACAAGTGGAGAAAATGGAGCACCACGGTGACATTACCAAGACTAGGAAAAGCCTCAAAAAAGAGAAGATGAAAACTGATCAGCGAAAAACTGCCGAGAGACCAGAGGCAACATTACAGGAGATTTAGGACTGTCTGTCATGTGCTTGTCCCTGCATATAACAACAATATTTCATATTCTTCAGAAGTCTGGGATAAGTAGTGACAGAAGTCCTAAGAAAGAAAGACAGACAGACAGACAGACAGACAGACAGACAGACAGACAGAAAGAAAGAAAGAAAGAAAGAAAGAAAGAAAGAAAGAAAGAAAGAAAGAAAGAAAGAAAGAAAGAAAGAAAGAAAGAAAGAAAACAACAAAAACAAAACTACGGATCTATGGAGCTGCTTCTCTTCAGCTACTGGGGAAATTTCAACGAATCATGGACAGCTCCATTCACCGGTCACTTTTGGCACAACAGTTAAAGACTAATATGAAAAAAAAAATTCACCTTCCAGCATATGACAAACAAATTCACTTTCCAATAATGACCCACAGATCCAAGTCAACAAAGGAATGGCTTAAGAAGAAGATCAATGTCAAAGCTTATATCTAAATCCTTTAAAAAAAAAATCTGTGGAATAACTTGAAGAGGGCTGTGCACAGGAGATCCCACTGCAATTTGATAGCTCTGGAGCGTTTTTGCAAAGAAGAGTGGATTAAAATTGTCAAATCAAAAAGTGAAGTTGGTAGATTCTTACCTAAAAGACTGAATACTGTTTTAGAAGCAAAAGGTCCTTTAATGTAGTGCTATATTAGTTAAGGAACATGTACATTTGTGCCACCAGGTTATTGTGCCACTATTTTTCTTTTTCTTTTTTTTTTGGTTTTCTTGAACAGAATTTTTTTATGGCTATATCACATTAAACATATAACAACATAACATGACAAACATTTCATTTTTTTTCATCAGAAAAACATGCATTTAAACAGGATGTGTGTAAACATATGTTCTACTGTATAATCCTGTACCCGGTGTTCAACAACCATACTGCTCTATATGTAGAGGGTCAGATAGATGTTTATCCACACAGGGCTGATGGATTTTACACTGGCAGTGTTGCTGTGGAATAATAAGACATTTGGTCAGTGAAGACCAAAGAACATTTCTTGTACTTTGACTATAGGTCTTATTTAGGTCAGGTTTCGTAGGTGGGCGAAAGAAAAAGGTCCAGTTCATATTGAATTGAATTATGAATAAATTACAGTAGACAAATTTATTAAATAAAATGGAAGCATGTGTATGTCATGATGTGGGTGTTATCAGGGTGTGATTAAAGCCCTCTGAGATAATATCGCAATCACAGAAGGTAAAAACTGTGTTATTTTTTTATGTAAATGTAATCACAAAGAGGCAAATGATCATTTTATCCTCCAATTTTCTGTTTCACATTTGCTGTATTTAGCTACAGTGATTCTGACCTGTGATCCAAGTAAACTCATCTTCATCAAGGGATAAAATTTTTAATGCCATATGTACACAAACCAGTGTGTAAAATCCCATTTAAATGAAATTCTATTCTATTCTATTCTATAACAATATGCTCACTACATAGGGTGTAGGGTTGTATCTATGTAGTGTGCTGAATGTGTAATAAAATAGTGATTCATCCACATAAAAAAAAGAAAAATAACTGACTACATTAAAAGCCTATTGGAAGTTATTATTAATATACTATATAATACATATTCACAAATAAACAAATATTCACTGTTTCATATCTGCATAATTTTGTTCTATGTTCTATACTTAAGGTTTATATATATATATATATATATATATATATATATATATATATATATATATATATATATATATATATATATATATTATTTATTTTAAATTTTATATTTTGTGTGTGTGCATGTTATATCTTGTTACTGACTAAACACAAGAATTTCCCTCATGGGATCATTAAAGTACATTTATCTATCTATCTATCTATCTATCTATCTATCTATCTATCTATCTATCTATCTATCTATCTATCTATCTATGTATCTATCTATCTATCTATCTATCTATCTATCTATCTATCTATCTATCTGTCAATCTGTCAATCTGTCTGTCTGTCTGTCTATCCATCCATCTATCTATCTATTAATTTATTCAGAGATTTATTCAGAAATTTATTAGAGTTGGGTCTGGCACTGAAACAAACTAGAACCTCAGATTTGAAACATTCTTGCTGTATGCAAGTAAACAGTAAGTCACCTGGACTTTGGTGGTTCCAGTGTTCAGCCCCGTCAGCGTTGTTCCATTTGTTATTCTGGCCACTCGCGAGTCCTCCACTTTCAGTAAATCCTTCACCAACTCTGTCACGTCCACCTGCCAATCACTGCCCAGCAGGAAGTCTGGCTGGTCCCGCCCCTCCAATGGCTCTGCCTCAAAGTGTGTGAGAACACGTACAGTGGTACTCTGGTACTGTGGGCCACAACCTCGATCCCGTCTGCTCCCATCAACTTCATCATCATCTGCAGATCTAAATGCAGGAGACAGACTGTTAGAAACATCTTTAATTTCTTTATTTCAGCTAGTGGAATTGTCATACATCCAGTATGACATCCAGTGATTACTAGTTACCAAATGTGTTGCTAAACTCCAAGTAGGCAACTATTTGACTCAGCTAACAATTGTTTTTTAGAAACGTAGCTAAATTTTGCTAACATTTGTGCATTAGTGCCCTTGCTGCTACCCTGAACAGGGCCCTTAGTCTTTTAGCAAATAGTTCTGACATAAACCAAGCTAATCCTGCTTAAACTAGGTGACTGACCAATAAATATAACAAGCCAAGATACAGTATTCAGATATGAATAACTAATGTTAGTTAAATAATGTGAGATAAAATTCATTTAATATTTCTAGTTGATTTCACAGATGGACATCAGGATAAATCTTTATTGGTCTATAACTGTGTTCGATTGATTATTAAAGCTTCTTATTAAAGCTAAGAAATAAATGACGTTTAAACAAAACTTTTTTTCATTCATTTTAGCAACATTGTTTTTGAAAACTCAAATATTGTCAAATTAGCTACATTGCTAATGTTTATCACTCTTTTAATGCATGAATACTCCAGCAGCTAATCAGAGCAAGGCAAGAGGGCATCAGAGTAATTGGTTAAGCATGACAATAAAATAAAACAGTGAAGTGGCAGAGATTAGTGCAGCTTAAGGAAAATATGTTTGTGCTGAAACACTGCTGATGTTTAATTATAAACATAATTATATTTCTTTATGCTATTTATATTATACAAAAAAGTGTGGCAGTTCTCATACAATGACTTCGTTTACAGAAGACAAACCTGAACCACTACCTGAAACTTTCTTTGAAATAGCATACACCGAGAAAAGGGATAAAAGTGACATGATGCTGAAACACCAAACGCTGGTGTCAAAGGTGAAACGAGTTGCTCGGTTTGCAAAATGTACTGTACAGTAGCACCCAATTTACACAGTACAACTTTAATACAGTACTCACATAGCGCTTCACACACAACAGCGGTTAAAAGAAAATGATGGTGAGACAGAAAGAGCGCAGAAAGCTGTGATTAATGCTTTGGAAATTGTGCAGTTACAGGGCAAGGAGGAGATTAGAGCTCTTAAAACAGCCTACTTCCTAGCAGAAAACAAATTGGCTCATTCAGAATTTAGACAGCTGGTGAAATGTATGAAATAAATCACATGACAGATACATTAATCTCAGGAAGCTATTGGATGCTTACGGATGACCGGGACAAGCCTGTTTTAAAAAGTCAAGCCTTTTTTTTGGTACTGAATGAGACGACAGACACAAATAACAAACGATTCATTTAATTCATTTCAACAACAAAATCAAAGTTGTTCAGAAAATCTTTCCTATAAGCGGGTGAAAAAGAGTAGGTTTAAGTGACGAAATAAAAAAAAAGGCATCTTTGTCCCAAGTACAATCAACCTCTAAAATAATTGCCATGTTTAGGAGGGGAATCCCCTTTTATTTAAAACACTAATTTCTGCACTGTTTCATTTATAAGGTCAAGCACACCAGGACAAAATCATCCACCTGGAATTGGTTTAATGTGTCAGTTTGAAAATAATTTACTGTACAGTATGTACTGTGTGCATGCGTGTTATATAGAATTAATCAATTACTCAACATGCAATTTAATTAACAGCCTTTTTAGGTGATAAAATAAATTGAATTGCCCAATTTATGGATTAATAAAATAAAACCATAAACCATAACTGTACAGCTGAACCATTTTTAATGTCTATCAAACTAATGGAGGACATTATATGAAGTATCAACTCCAGGCAGAGAGAGAGAGAGAGAGAGAGAGAGAGAGAGAGAGAGAGATTATAACATTATAATATTAAATACAGGTCATGAACAGGAATAGAAACACAAGTAACAAACTTATTGCAAATTCTTGCAGTCACTGGCTGTGAAATCCGGCTCTGAAAAATGCATCTGAAAATGCAAATGATTTACAACAAATGCAAAATATTTTTAGTGAAAATATAAAACTGGTCAACTTGGCCTGAACGTCACACAAGGGTTAGAGGTTCTGAATTTTGTAAAGGTGTAAAATAAGTAGTGAGATGTTTGGGTTATGTTAGTAGTTCATTTTAAACACAAACTACTGGAAATCCACAAGCACAAACTGTTAGCAACAGCACAATCACGACTGATTTCTCATATTGTAAAATAGAATTCTCATATTGTAAAACACTTAAGCTGCTCTCAAATTTGGCCAAGATAACAGTGAGCTTCTTGCATGACTGCTTTCACAAGCAGACAGACTTTAGCAAATGATCTCCAAAAATGTTGCCTGCCAAGGGAATTCCTCCTACAGGGTTTTAGGAAGTGGGAGGACACTGATAAATCTGGATTAGGAAACCTAGAGCTGCTAATGTACTTAGAAACATGAGTGGTTCAGTCATACAGCATGGCATTTTTGACTTATCACGAAATTAATAGAACCAACAACAGCTGTTGTTCGTGGCACATCATGTCTCAGAGCGCCCCTCAGTGGAGGAGTGTGATATGATCGGTGCTCTGTGGGTACTGACCCACGTCCTCGTCCTCCATTAATGCTGAGCTGCAACCCCCACACTGTACAGCACAGCTCCTGACCGGCTTATTTTTAACAGGGACGCTCGTCTCCCACGTTCGTGTCTTGATGTGTTTTGACGTTGGCCCTCACTCCTCTCACCTCTCTTTCTGTCACTTCAGTCACTTATGTGTCCAGCTTCAGGACCACCGTAATTCCAGACGAGTGTAATTTAAAAATCGTCCCATGGAAGCCTGTGGCATGTGTCAGTATTAACCTTAATGTGTCAGCAACCCCAGATCATTAAAAACCAGAGTCGGCATCCTGTCTGAGCCTCCTCCAACACATTGGGACGGCTATACAGCCAGCAGAGACCTCAGGGACATTTTTCATGAGCATTTCTCAGAGCAGGAAGTGTTGACCTGGGGTCAGACCCTACTGTTCTCAATCAATACTCATCCATAAGAAGTGTTCCTGTGTATGTGGTTAATGATTTTTATCTACCTGTCTTTAAGATAGTGTACGCACATACTGTATTCACCGTGGCATCTGTTTCGAATGATATTTGAATAAAGTTTCATATTATATGAGTGCTGCTGCCTGTCAGAGCTCTTTAACCTTTGAGGAACAACTCTGTATGTGTCCTTCTTACTGTAGATCATTTCATGAGCCAGTTAACAGCACCAGATTTTCTAGACAAATGTGGTCATGTGGATTGTCACTCTGACTGAGGAATTGTTGAGCCATTTACTGAACCGAAACAGGACTCTTTCTGAACATTTACCTACATGACTAGCATTTTTCAGTAGTGTCTAGTTCACTGCTTTGAAACACTAGGACTTTAGGACTTGAAACACTTGGGCCTTTAAGCCCCAAAACATTTAGTGATTAAAAATGTGGATTGAATGAGGATATACAAAATGTTTTATTTGCTGATAATTGTAATACAATGCAAAAAATTTTTTTATCAGACTGACACGATGATCCATGAATGACACAACATGCACTGAAATACACATCAGGAGTCTGGTGTATTGCCAGTACACTGCAACATGAATAGTACAAGTTGCGTTTATCACTACATGTTGTAATAACAGCAAATTTGATTTAATTTAACACTATCTCTCATTTTCAGCAGCTTATAAAATAGCACTCGATCCAGCACATCCATTTTTTTTATATTATTGAGAATCTTTAGACAGTTAATTGTACATAAACCTTAAAGATGCCATGAGATGTTACACTGATGTCATAAAACTGTGATGTGTACCCGGGGGGACAGGATATAGGATATTTGTTGATGGTATTTATTTGCTATTATGATTTTGCTGATTATTGTAGTTGTGTCAAAAACCTCACACATTGATACTGAACTTTGTCAATTACGTATCCTCTCTCAAGCGACATCAAGAAAAATCTGAGGTCCAAACGCAAGAAAAATGACACACACCTCCTCTGTTATGTAACTTCTGAATAGTGCTTGAGTCTGTGCTGAACTCTGAGGTTTAAATACTGATTTGTGTGCAATTTCAGTAAGTATTACAAAAGACTGTAAGCAGTATAATATGAGAGTGAGGTTTAATACATATCCCTGTCATATAATCGCTCAGATTTTCAGCTTTTGTTTTCTTTCTCTGTCAACTGATGTAAATTAATTTGTTGGACACTTTGCAACTGTTCGTCGTTTTCGGAAATGTTAGAAATAGTTTCACTGAGCGTGTGATGATGACTAAACATGACATGCAGCAGGAGGTAAAAAAACAAAACAAAACAAGACACAACATCTGTTTCTAAAATCACTGAGATGGACTGAAATGGACAGGATTAAAAGAATCATTCTGACCTTGCGCTTGTCAAGAATGTAGAAACATTAGACAGGATGTTTGTTTGTTTTTTTTTATCGAGAATCCAAGATGTGGATCTAATGATGAACCATTCAGAAAGCATCAAAAAGTAAAAAAGTGTTTTTGAAACCCAACAATAAGACTCACCTCGGGTTGCCCCCGGAGACTGGGATCCTCCATCCCTTGATTTGGTTAAGCTCGGGGTCAGCCATGTCGATCTGCAGTGGGAGGCGGGGCATCCACACACTCACCTCCAGCTGGGTGCTCAGGTAGTTGTAAGTGAAGTTCAGCATCATCCTCACCCTTCCTCTCATCTCCTTCCCGTTTACATACACATAATCGCACCTCTCAGACACCTGTGCATAAAAACCAACTCTCAGTTACTCACAAGAATGACATGAGTCTGTGTGCATGTCAGTCGTCCTGTATTATCCTTTAAAGTTTTCCTAAACTCTATATAGAAGGAACTGAAAAAAAAACTTTTCATTAGTTTGTGTTGATTTGTGTACAGCAATTTCTCAGAGGTAATCTTGATTCCCTGCAATTTAATTTGGTTCGATTTCAATTCAGCGTGTCAGGACACAGAGTTTCATTTATTTTCAGTACTTTTAGAACATAATATCACTTTCATCCATCATAAGAAAAAAAAAAAGCTTTTATATTTCCAAACTGTTCCGATCTTGTTGACATAAATCAATGTTCCAGACTTCCACAAGACACTGGTCTTAATATCATTCCTTTCCTTTTACACAGTTATGTCATCTTTATGTGTCATATCCAAGGGTGTATTTGGTCTTTCTGTGTTTGTCCTGCCTGTCTGTCTCTGCTAGATTTTGGTGACTGATAGATCAGGGGTGATATCAGAAATATAAAAGAGATAACACTGCAGGTTTGAGCCCAGAATGTCAATCCTGGATAACAGCTGACATGTGTTGATATGTGTGTGTGTGTGTGTGTGTATGTGTGTGTGTGTGTGTGTGTGTGTGTGTGTGTGTGTGTGTATGCTGCTGTTATAGTAAAATACTGAGTGAGACGGTGATGTGAGGAAACACCACCCTGAAGGAGAATGAGGGGAACTTGGCAAACCAGTGTAAGCTGGCATATGTGAACGTGTGTGTGTGTGTGTGTGTGTGTGTGTCTGCCTCAGAGGTCAGAGTTGCAGGTGTTCCCTAGATTAATTAAACCCAGAGGGTTAACACACAAACACACACACACACACACACACACACACACACACTACTGTACCACTCTATTTTCCAAATGCAACAACGTATGAGGAAATAATTCATGTTCTCAGCTTTTTGCCTCTGGCTGTAGAACCTGACAGACTTTTGTGCAGTCAACAGAATCACGGGGCCAAGAGGAAGAACGTGAGAATCAAATCAGATAGAGAGGAGAAGATTTATCTCTCCCTGCTCTTCACCACAGCGATCACATTCCTGTATCTGTTTGTCTGCTGTGTGTTTAACTGCAGATGACTGAAAATGAGCATGCAATAACTAATTTAATAATAAAATAAATTCAGATTTAAATGTCTTCTTAAAATGGCCTAGTTATAGTTTATATGAGTGATTTACATTTAATTCATTAATTCGGGTTAATCTGTTAATCAGAGTGGATTTAAGCATTTAATACAGAAAGTGAGCATGTCTGTAATCAGACCTCTGCTGTAGCTACTGAAATATGGGATATTAGAAGTTACAGACAAGCAGAGTTTATCATTATTATGTTCATTATGCGGGCACGGTGGCTTAGTGGTTAGCACATTTGCCTTACACCTCCAGGGTTGGGGGTTCGATTCCCGCCTCCGCCGTGTGTGTGCCCTGCGATGGGTTGGCACTCCGTCCAGGGTGTATCCTGCCTTGATGCCCAATGACGCCTGAGATAGGCACAGGCTCCCCGTGACCCGAGAGTAGATTGGATAAGCGGTAGACAATGAATGAATGAATGAATGTTTATTATGCGCAATTCTGACCTTGATCCCTTAAGCCTATTTTTCTTGTAAGATGCATACCATTTTTTCTTTTCTTGGAATTTTATTTCATTTTTGGAATGATGATTTCATTTTCTGTATATTAGATTTACTCCCTGCAAAAAAAAATGTCAGAAATCAAATCACACAGAAGCACACGGCATGGCCAAAAGTATGTGGACACTTATACGTGATTATTAAAAATCCCATTCTAGATTTAGTCCCGATTTGCTGTTCTAATACACTCCACTCTTCAGAAAAAGCTTTCTACTAGATTTAGGAGTGTGGCTGTGGGGATGTGTGTCAGCCACAAGAGCCTTAATGAGATCAGACACTGATGTTAGATGAGGAGGTTTGGGGTCCAGTCTGTGTTCCACTTCATCATAAAGGTGTTTAGTGGGGTTGAGTCAGAGTCAGGGCTCAGTGCAGGACACTTGAAGACTTCCAGTCCAACTTTTTGGAGCTTGCTTTGTGCACAGGGGCATTGTCATGCTGGAGCAGCCTTTGTGCCTCTTTAGTTCCAGTGAAGGATTGAAAAATTTTAATACTACAGCACAGAAAACATTCTACACAATTTTGTGCTTAGAACTTTCTGGCAATAGTTTGGAGAAGAACCACATATGTGTGTGATGGTCAGGTGTCTAGCCATATTGTGTATACTGTATCATTTTGGATTTATTTCTGCTGTTCTTGTATTGTAATGAAATGTTGGTATATGTAAAGACTGGTCATATGTTTATGATATGAGTTTTTATGTTAATGTGTTTCAAGTCATGTTATAAATGTTATTGTTGAAGGAGATCCTTTCCTAGGGTTCCGGCAGAACTAATTTTAAGGCACGTGCACAGTGTTAACTACTGTGCTGAGCTGTAGATTGAAAATAAATAAATGTGTGTGTGTGTGTATATATATATATATATATATATATATATATATATATATATATATATATATATATATATATATATATATATATATCCATGCTTAGGTAGGTGGTACGTGTCAAAGTAACATCCACATGGATAGCAGGACCCAAGGTTTCCTAGCAGAACAGTGCATTGCAGTGATGTGAAAAAAAACTGAAGTGAACTTGGGTTCTGCAGCAGGACAATGATCCAAAACACACCAGCAAGTCCACCTCTGAATGGCTGAAGAAAAACAAAATGAAGACTTTGGAGTGGCCTAGTCAATGTCCCGACCTCAATCCCATTGAGATGCTGTGGCATGACCTTAAAAAGGTGGTTCATGCTCGAAAACCCTCCAATGTGGCTGAATTACAACAATTCTGCAAAGATGAGTGGGCCAAAATTCCTCCACAGCACTGTAAAAGACTCATTGCAAGTTATGGAAAACGCTTGATTGCAGTTGTTGCTGCTAAGGGTGGCCCAACCAGTTATTAGGCTTAGGGGGCAAACACTTTTTCACACAGGGCCATGTAGTTTTGGATTTTGTTTTCCCTTAATAATAAAAACCTTCATTTAAAAACTGCATGATGTGTTTACTTGTGTTATCTTTGACTAATATTTAAATGTGTTTGATTATCTAAAACATTAAAGTGTGACAAACATGCAAAAAAAATAAGAAATCAGGAAGGGGGCCAACACTTTTTCACACCACTGTATGTATGTGTATATATATATAACTGTACACACAGGCATTACACTGCTTATTACTACTAATAATGGCACTACTACTTAATCATATTGTCACTTTAAAGTTCACAAAAAGTTTTCTTTCTCACAGAGGACATCAGAGAAGACTTGTCTCATGTTCAGACATTGTTTATCTTGAGGAGTTTATTTTTTTATGAATAAAATTATGAACTAAATTAGGCACATTTTTTGTTACAGCAGAGCACATCCAATTAAAAACAATACTGACATTATTTTATTCATTTTACAACAGAAACAGTGAATTAAAACAGGGATCAAATAAATCGCATCCAAAGCACACATTATAATTTCATGAACTAGGTTTAGTCTCGTGGGGCTTCATTAAGTTTCACACAAAACTAACTGTCACTACAGGATATAATAAAATAAAATGCAAAATAATAGGAAGTTCTGGAGCAAGTGCGGTTTTGTATACAGCTGGAAAATAATGTTGGATGCCATTATACTAGAAATCTGTTTGATTTATATCAATTTATTTTTTGTTTTTAATTTGTCAGTTGCTTTTATATTCGACAGCAGTCTGCATTTTCTATCCCAAAATATAAATGCAATGAATCTGTTAAAAAGCAGCAGTAAAATGTAAAATTCTAGTTTTAAAGCCAAAAAATATAAAGTAAATAAATAAATAAACAAATAAATAAAAAATAATATATTAAATATAAATAATATAATATAAATAATAATAATAATAATAATAATAATATATATATATATATATATAATAATAATAATAATATTATGAAAAAATATTAATCTAATAATTATATACATTTCAAATCTTACATTCATGTTTCTTAATCTCATGTCCAATTTTTTTGTAAGATTCTGCAGGTTGTGCTACACACAGCTGGGGCAGAGCTTAAGCTAAATTTGATTAGCTAATGACAAAAACTAATTACAGGCTAAGTACAAGAGCTAAGTTGCTTACAATAGCTGCAGTGATAATGCTATCGTTATATATGACACTGGCACACCGTTTTTGGAATAGTGTTTATGTTGCTCATTAGCTTAAAATAGGCATAAATGTTAAAATGTTATATGATGTAAATAAAACTGATATTTATGCTTAACTTATTTCTGTCCCACCCCTTCTTGAGCCAAGGACACTTTAAAATCACTGTCAAAATCTGTAGCTCTCACCTTAACAACGTCGTCGTCCGTCGATCGACACTCCACAGACTCAGTCACATCAGTCACGGCCCCATCAGTTGCCACGGTGACCACTTTGATAGGCATGGCGACAGTCCTGCCGGTGAGCACGGCCGTGTTCAGGATCTCTGTCTCCTGTGTACAGAGATCAGAACAATTACAGGATAATTCATTCTGCATTATTCAAGACTATTCATCATTCTGCCAGCTCCAGAGCTAGTGCTCGCTCATCTGATTAGACCCACGAGGCACATCATTCAATTAGCATCATCATCATCATCCAGAGGGATGTTTCAGAGCCACGCCCACATTATCTCAGAGCCATACACAGAGCTGTTCTCAAGGTTTATGTCAGTTCTGCAATTTATTATTACTGCATCCTCTCAACTATTTTAAAAATGGTGTCCATTTTCATTATACACACACATTACAATAGCATCAGCTACACAATAAAATAGCATTAGCTATCAGTACCCCTTACTCTTACATTAAATTTCAAAAAACACCTCAGAGGTTCTTCTTCAGCTTAGCATAAACTATTGATTTTATTTCAGTAGCTTACCAACATTAGCTAAACTAGCCTACTCTCTATGCCACACCTGTCACAACCAGCCGCCACTCCCACCCTAGCGGGGCTCGAACCCGGACCTCCGTGGTGTGGCATGCACCCGCACGCCGTGAACGAGCAGACCCAAACGCAGGGATTCAGTGAAGCACTGTTTTTTATTACATACACACGATACAGGGGCAAGACAAACATAACATGAGGCTCCATGGTACATTAAACTAAACTCACAAACATAACCCCAAACCTAACGTAACACCCACGGGACAGCTATACACAGAACATTGACCCACACCACACATGCACACCAGGATCCCTTTTATAGGGAAACACATCAGGGTAATCAGGGACAGGTGACACAATCAGGGTGGAGAACAATGGGCAGGAAATCACACAGACACAAACAGGCTTCCAGGATTCTCCTGCCAGCGCCCTCCCCGAGCCTGACAGGGAACTGTCCAGCTACTCCTGACAACACCATGTTAGCATGGACTAGCTTAACAATGTAGGTTATTAATGTAACCTTTCCAGCTATTAGTGGCTAGTTAAGTTCACTAACACTGAGCTCACTGCTATACTAATGATATTATGTGATTTATTTAGTAAACTAGTTTGATAGTAAGACTAGTTTATTACTAGAATAATTAACCAGAATATTTTGCTAGATATTATATTGTACTTAAAACCAAGTAGCTGTGCTTGCTAGGAAGCTCTATGCTTAATGAACTATTTTATTTAAATATTTTAAGTAGAACTGGTAAATTTGCTAAAACATTGGTTATGTCTGAGGGAAATGTTAACGTTTTTTTAATGTTTCTGAAATTGAAAATGTAACACTGATTAGGATTTTGGCTATGCTAATTAAACTCAATTGACTCTGATGTTTGTTTACTACAGCTTTTGTTTTTATGCAGTCATCTGGTTTAATGCTTTGCCTGCATGCTGTGGTGGAGTCATTATTTATTTATTAAACACTGAACTCTGGAGTCTGAGGTCAGAAGGTGTTGACAGTGATGCAGCTAAAAATCACAGGTTTATATTAATATGCATGTTCTAATACGTTTCGACAGCAACAGCTTGTACACAGGGATTCAGAGAAACGTCACATAAACAGACGAAATCAAAAAATGTGTAATTGTTGTTGAGCTATTGCATTTACTGGAGTCTCCGGTTTCAGCATGGTGTAACAGTCAAAGGTAAAGCTGTATCTAAATTTGATCTAACTGACACAGAAAAGTCTTCAGGATAGCTGAGTTTATGGTTTGTGATTTGAAGCTGTTTTTTTTTTTTTTGTCATTAACTTCAAGACAGTGAAAAAGGATGGGCTGGTGAAGGAACGACATTTACGAAGGACGATGTTTATTGCTGCTATAATAATGTAATGTATGAGATATTAGGAGCGATATTATTTTATTGGAGCAGTCTGAATATCATCAACGCAATTCCACACAGGCAAACAGGGTTAACACGGGCATTTCCATAATTAAAACAAAACATTAAAACATGCAGGGGTCAAAACTAGACAACACAGAACATGGTGTTAGGAAATCTTGAAACTTGGGACAAGAACATAAGGCTTGGACTTGGACATGAGAATGCATGAAAGGCTTTACAATGAGACAAAGAAACAGGTGGGTTTTTAATAGATAAACTAATCAGAAGGAAAATGATGGCAGGTAAAGAGAATAATGGAGGACTAGGGCAAAAAATAAAAACAATGACAGAGGACAGGAATGGAGACATGACTGGAATGAAAACAAATTCTGTTGAGAGTGATCAAATCAAAAGGAAAGTCAGGGAAGCATGTTCGTGCTGGAATCCGTGCTGTGCACCGTCCGTGCTATGCAAGGGACAATTACAGGACAGTACTAAAGCTTTTTTTTTTTTGCAAATATTCCACATTAAATATACACTGATCAGCCTTAATGTTAAAACCACATACCTAATATTATATAAGTCCCCCTTCTACCACCAAAACAGCTCTGACTCCTCGAGGCATGAACTCTGAATGTGTGCTGTGGAATCTAGCACCAAGACTTTAGCAACGGATCCGTGAAGTCTTGTAAGTTGTGAGCTGAGGCTTTCATTGAACAGACTTATTTGTCCAGCACTTACCACAGATGCTCAAGCAACTTGAGATCTGGGGAAATTGAGGGTCATGTTCCTAAAACTGTTCCTGAACAATGTTTGCAGTGTAGCAGGGATAATTATTCTGCTGGAAGAGACCACACACAGGGAATACTGTTGCCATGAAGAGGTTTACCTGGTCTTCATCAATGCTACTTAGGTGGAACATATTAAAGTAAGATCCACATGAATACCAGGATCCACTGTAACTGGATCATCAATTTTATTCACTGTAACTGTCAGTGGTTTTAATGTTATGGCTGATAACCATTATAAATGCGTAAAAGGTATGAGGTCTTCTTCAATAAACAAAAATTGGTTATATTTGGCAAATTGCCGAGGTGTAGAAGGAATAAAAACACACTGTTTTAGGAAAATAATTAACTTTTAGATGAGGATTACTGAGTATATTGCTAATACAGCACCCTACACTGTGATTTATAACTTCGATATTAATTTTCCAGTGTATTTATAGTGATAATTTAGTTTTAGCTTTATGTTGCATACCATTTTTGTTCTTCAATGTCAAAAAAGATAACCTTATATAATCCGGAAATTGTGGCTATTTCAATCCGGTTAATAGGTTCCAGCTCTTTCTAATGAACCTTCTTCCTGATTTCAGTCACTTTCACTTCGTTGCACCACAATGAGGAGCGAATGATGGGCTGCTGTTTTCTTTTAGTGACAGATGTTAAGTTCTTCATTGTATCCTATATATATAATGTGTCTTAATTTCCAAAAGGATTTTGAATATATAATTGCCTTTGAATCCCAATTTATGGAAATAGCAGCACTCAGAGCTTCGTGTTCAGCCGTAATGGCAAGACATTTTGACAAGGAGTTATCGCTTTGTGCCTGATTTGCTGTCAAAACACAAATTTATGGGGACACTGGGACGTCGCCATCAAAGAAATGCTGCTATTTAACCAATTTTCTTTCTGCATCAGCACTCCAACCCTTATTCTCTTCCCTTGAAATTAATTCAAATAATTCCACACCGCTTTTCATAACACCCAGTGCTTTCAGATGTCTGTCACATTGCCCATTTACTTTGTTAAAAAAATGAATAAAGTGATTTTCAGTCATGCTTAAAGATTAAAGACAAATTAAGGAAAGATTTGCAGAGGCTGGGAAGGAAGTTATAAGGAAGTGAACTGTGACCATCGAGCAGCTAATAAAAGCTGCATGGATTCGTGGATATTCAAGTCTGCTCATGCCCTAATAATGCTATTTTAATGGTGAACATGATTATTGACTTTGTCAAGAAATTAAACTTAATTGGCATTTAACTTTGCAAAGAGACCAGCTTCAAAGTTTAATTAGTTCCCATTGGTGTTTATTGAGCCATCATGTGCTTCCCAATTTCTCTGGTAGCATCTGCTGTTTAAAAAATGCTTTTACATATCCCATATGGAATTCCTCTGATCAACTCTTCAAATCAAAGTTTTATTAAACAAACAAGATCCATGAATTGACACAGATGTTTAATGACACCAGAAAACTGTTTACACTCAATTGTGAGTTTATAGTTTGGCTGAAATCTCTAGTTTCATCAGACAGAATCTTGTTCACTGTTTGAATTAATTAAAGAATGGAGAAGCAGTGCTTCTTAACCTGTGGAGGGAAATTAAATAATAAGCAAGTATTAAAACACTATTTATGCTGCTGTTATAGTGACAGGATGTGTGCTGCTACCATGGCAACACTGATTATGTTCCTATAACGGCACATCCCATAATAATATCATATTATAATATTACATTAATTGCCTCACACCTCCAGGGTTGGGGGTTCGATTCCCACCTCCACCATGTGTGTGTGGAGTTTGCATGTTCTCCCCATGCCTCGAGGGTTTCCTCTGGGTACTCCGTTTCATCCCCCGGTCCAAAGACATGCATTGTAGGTTGATTAGCATCTCTAAATTGTCCATAGTGTGTGATTGTGTGAATGAATGAGTGTGTGTGTGTGTGTGTGTGTGTGTGTGTGTGTGCGCCCTGCGATGGGTTGGCATGCTGTCCAGGGTGTATCCTGCCTTGATGCCCAATGACGCCTGAGATAGTCACAGGCTCCCTGTGACCTGAGAATAGATTAGATAAGCGGTAGACAATGAATGAATATTATAATTTATTTTTTAAGAGAACAAGTCTTTTTTCTCAATGTATAATTACTTTTATTCTTGTGGAATTTCCACATAAGTTAGCTTCTGTTATTACTTATATTATACCGCCTATATATAGTCCTTCCATTAACAAACTCTTTTTATCTGTCACTTGAAGTTAATACAAAAAAACATAGCTTGTCATGAAAACATGATTTTACTTCTGACTGTTACTTAAACACTTCGACACTGGAGACTGCTTTCATAAAATGTAAATAAACTTCTTACAGAAAACCTACAGAAAACCATTTCACACAGTTTTTTATAATCTGTTTATGTAGATTGTCCATTATTAAATTACCTCTGAATAAGCTGATACTATACAAACAATTAGGTAAAAGGACAAGCACATTAATATAAACCTGTGATTTGTAGCTGCACTACTGTCAGAGCTGCTGTAATAGAAGATTAATCCAATCAGAATTCAGAATTCAGTGGCGCTGTGGTACAAAGTGCCCAAATCATTGTGACCGATACTGAGCAAAAGCATTAAGTTAATTATTTTAGCCATTAATGTGCATCCCTGAGAAAAATTAATCCTCTTTCCTCCATGTGCTCATGCAAGATCACAGCCCAATGAGAGAGGGAGGCGAGGTCATCATTACCACCGAGGGAGTACGGTCAATCAGGCTTTCTTGGATTATCTCAACCGTGGATTGATGTGGCATTGTTGGGAGCAGCGCTAAGCCACCTAATATCAATTATTTCCTAATGCTTCTTTTCTATACTAATCAACTCACCGAAAGTCGGGGGAAAGCTGATAAGTAACTCAGGCTGGCATAGTTAGCATTGTATTCCCTTTTTTATCAACCCTGAGACAGTATGCAATTGTGTGCTAATGCTATCGGGGTGAATTAGCATGCTGTTTACAGCAGCAGTGGCACTGACCATCTGGTCCGTCTGGACTCAGGGCTGAAATTAAGTGAGATTTTCTGTGTCAGTGCGATCCAGCAAAATAAAGTAATCAGTAACACCATCCATCCATCTATCCATCCATCCATCGTTATCTCCTTTGGTATCTTTGTACAGGCATGGAGGATGCTGGGCCTGGATTTTCTGTGCTATTCATGCATTCTGGATGTGGGCGCAGATTGGTGGTAGGCACACCCCTGAAGCTAGCTGATTATTGCTTCTCATAGCTGTTTTCTTTAGTGTTGAGGTTTGGCACTGTTTCGCCAGGGGTTTTGTAGCATCCTCAAATAGCTCCACACGAGCTTAGCTTAGCCCGAGAGCAAAGAATCAATAAAAGACCATTCCACCTTCAGGCTCAGCTGAAGACAGGTGATTGTTTCAACAAGAGTGAATCCAGGCTCACACCAGGTCTACCGTTCAAGCAAAATGTACCGACCCCCTGCAGGGATCATGGCGGTCCATGCCATGGGCATTCTCAGCTGCACTATTACCTAGCCATTGATCTCTTTCTTGCTGGGTCTCACACAGTAACATCTTCTGCCATTTGCCTCTCTGAGAAACTGATAGCAAAGTGCAAGCAGGGAGGAAATTGATCATTTATTTCTCTAATAGCATGGAGAAATCGAAGGGGGCATTTAACTCTGGTTGAGGCCATCACAAGGACCGGTTCAGCTAAATTCTTCTGAGTGGCCACAGGGATAATAGTGGTGCTGTGTTACAACTCCAGCATCAAGACATGATATGAGACTTTTCCTCCCTATGACTTGATTAAATCTCCACAATGACCTCAAATCATCAGTGGTCAAACTTTATAGTCATAGTGTTATATATAATGTTACTATTTGTATTTATTGCCACAGATAGCTGTAATGGACATAGAAAATTCCTTAGAACTTTAGACATAGAAACAACCCTGATATGGAGCGGATGGAGCAAATGCTGTTGGACTCTCACAAACAAGGCTTTTGGAAACATAAACCTCTGGCCTACGGAATATAGACATATGGAATCTATATAGTCAGAAAGGATTGTGGGGTATTAGGATCTAGGAAACACAGGGTCCTGAGAATATAGTGCTTTGTGAACATTGGCTCAAAAAAAAACACCTCTGGAATTATCTTGGAACATACGGCTGTGGGAATGATTAAAAGATAGGGCTCTCAGAATAAGGTTAGGGTTAAGGTGCTGGGAATATAATGCTTTGTGAAAGGATGTCTCTGGAAACAGATGTGTGGAATACTGGCTGCTGGGAATAAGGCTCAATCACTATAGGGCCTTGGGGTATGGCTATGGGAGCATATAGCCATGGGTAAATAAGGCTCTGGGAATATAGACCCCTTGAAACATGGCTCTGACAATACGTGTCCCTGAAAGTAATGGCCGAGAAAACACAGGACTCTAGAAGTATTTGAAGTCTTAGGCTTTGAGGACATAGAACCTTAGAAATATATTGTCTTGGAGATATAGGACAGTGGGTCTTGAGGATACATGGTCATGGGTATAATGAACTCAGGAAACATAGTACTTGGTGTACATGGTGTTCTAGAAAGTTTAGCCCCTGACTATGTAGGTTTCTAGAAATCTAGCACCATTGGAATGCAGAACCCAGAAATTACAGGGCTCTTAATATTTGAAACCTGAAAATACAGGGTCCTTGGAATAATTGGTACATAAAAATATAGTGTTCTGGTAGTGTAGAACCTGTGAATATAAAACCTGCGAATATAAAGCCTTGTAATAGAAGATGGTATGTTCTTGAAGAGAAAGAAAATATAGGGTCCTGAGTATACACTATTGGGCAAAGAAATGTAAGAGCAAAATACAACCTGGGAATATAGAGCCTGGAATTACAGGGCTCTGATTATACAGATGATATACATCCTTGAATATACAGGATGATGGAATCACACATCCTGTGGACTCTTTGAGCTCCTCCTTTCCTATTAACTTCTTTCCAGCTAAAATCATACAATGTAGAAAGTTTCTTCGTTTTTGTACATTAAATAATTAAAGATTTTCACAGCAATCTGCATTTTTCCAGCTGAGGAAACTGAATATAATGTCTTTAATAAACATTCAAAAACGCACGTGTCAGAAGGATAATTCTATTAACTCGTTTACGAGTCTCTGCGAATGCCATCTTATTGAACTCATGTAACATCAGATTTTTATTGGCTTTTATTGCTTCTCTCATTGCCAAGTTACTTTGGCAATCTGGCTAGAATATTTCTTCCAGAGCTTGAAATTACTGTTGTGACACGACTGCCACCTCCAGATATTACCAATGTTACTGTATACTTCATGTGTACCTGAAATGTAGACATGAAATAGTGGTGTATTTGTACACACTTCTAGACGAAAACACAAATAAAGGTTTGCCTTGCAACACTGCAGGTGGTTTAAGACACCATATGAAGAGGAACAACCAGGAACTGTGTAGATCATGCTGAGAAGAAGTCCAAAAATGTTCTATTTCTCAACTTCCCTGTTCACCTGCCATTAGCATACGTAGTGATCAGCGCTAAATACAGATGTGAAGTGTGTCTGGAAAACACATTTTGATCAAATCACTAAAACCACATTTGGAGCTGGTGGTCTGGGATGCTTAAGGCCACATGACATTTGCATTGTCATTCATTTGTTCATTCATTCAGCTATCCTTCATTTATTCATCCATTTGTTCTTCTTCAGTACCTGTTGGTTCTGATGGATCTGGAGACTATCCTAGTCTATCTCACTGAACTTGAGACAGAAATACAGCCAGACCATTGCAGTTTGTGCAATGCACAACTGCAATTGTTCAGGCAAAATCCGATTTTTATTTGCCAAAGTCAGGGCGAGTGTCTGAAACTTTTCTATATTCTGCATGCTTGTGTGAGCTCTCGTGAACACCCCTGATGAAATGCCACATTGCTGGAGTGGCGCCTCCCGGTGAGGGATAATGAATACACACGCTATTTTAGATGAGTGTTAGAGTGATATGCTGGAGCTCCAACACCCTGGGGAAGAAATAGAGACAGGCACAGGGGGGGATAAGGAGTGAGACAGGGAGATGTGAGATGCTGGAGGTAATGAGGGAGCATGTGGAAAAGCCAATCGATCACTGGAGCTCTGTGGCATAGTGGAGGATGCTAGGCCCGCCGCATACAATAACCTTCTCATGTCTGCATCTTAATCTCACAGAATCTGCACTAGCACGTGCTTTTTCTTCTTCCAGGGTGAAAGATCTCTCACTCACACACTCACACTCACTCTCAATCTCTGTCTGTCTGTCTGTCTATCTATCTATCTATCTATCTATCTATCTATCTATCTATCTATCTATCTATCTATCTATCTATATAGTCTCCTTTTCAGTTTGGGACATTGAGGATAAAGTTTATGTGGTAAATTTAGCATTGACAAATTTAGTATTTGACATCAGTGCTGATAAAATACCAATCAGACAAAATTATATATCTGGTCATTAAAATAAACAAGACACTATTACAAATAAATATGACAGTAGTGAGTAGTATGGTCCCTTTAAAGTACACAAAAAGGTTTTTTTTGCACTTCAGAGGAGGTGCATTTTAATCAGAGACATGGCTTATCTCATGGACTGAATGGATAATAGAAGGAATTAAATTAAGGTGAGCTATGAGTGTCCTTATACTTTAAAACATTAAAACATTTTCTTCATAAGGCACGTCACTGAATTTTATAATTCAACTAAAATCTAAAACAATTCACAAAAGTGACAAAATTTCCAATATCCTATGTGCACACTACAATTTCACGACTTAGATATAACATCTCATGGTTTTACTAGGTTGAGTGTTGAGTGCACAAGTAACCAACAGAGCATGAGATTTAAAAATAAATAAATAAATAAATAAAATAAAATGATAATAAAAAAAATAAATAAATAAAAAATAAAATAAAATAATAATAATAATAATAATAATAATAATAATAATAATAATAATAATAATAATAAAGTGTGATGGCTCAAGTGCTACTTTATATTTATGCTGCTGAATGATGAGAGTGGAAGCTATATTGTTAAATGTAAGCAAATTTGCTTAATGTGAACATTATAACTTGCACAATTTATGCAGCTATATATTAGATTCCTCTTTGATTTTTTTCAAAACTTCATTCATATATCATCATTTAAGTTCATTTCATTTTTTAATTGCTTCTTGGTTATTAAAGCAGACAGCAAAGGAATAAAACACTACTTCCATTATCGGTATTTGCGAGTGCTCTTGTTTTAAGGTGGTGGTCTCAACAATATCAGAGATGCTGTTTGTCTCAATTGTGTGTACTCAAGAAAAATTCTGGAAACTGTGGAGGCATGAACTGCATGCAGGTGATTTTAATAATCCGAATGATGAGCCCAGATAATCAACTTTCCCAGAGTTAATATCAATGTAACTTTTGGAATCAAGTTTTAGTTTTTTGAATAATTGAATATATTTATTTTAAAGCTAAACACATAAATGAAAGTTAATACAATTCAAATAAAAATATAACTATTATTTATTTGTAAATGCAAATTATCTTATTGTAAATTCTTCTTCTTCTTATTATTATTATTACTACAGCCCTCTGTATATTTTTTTAATATTTTTATTGAACAGATGGTTGACATGCAGACCAACAGATGGTACACATAGTGCACATCTTTTAGTCTTTTTAAGTCTCTCTATAATACACTATATTGCCAAAGGTTTTGGGACACCCCTCCAAACCATTGACTTCAGGTGTTCCTATCACTTCCATGGCCACAGGTGTACAAAATCCAGCATGCAGAAGTCCATTCATGAAATGTCAGTGTATGCAACTGTCAGTGGTATTATAACAAAGTGGAAGCAATTGGGAACAACAGAAACTCAGCCACGAAAGGGTAGGCCACGCAAAATCACAGAGCGGGGTCAGCGCATGCTGAGGCACACAATGCGCAGAAGTCACCAACTTTCTGCAGAGTCTGCAGAGTCAGCTACAGACCTCAAAACTTTGTGTGGCCTTCAGATTAGCTCAAGAACAGTGCGTAGAGAACTTCATGGAATGGGTTTTCATGGCAGCTGCATCCAAGATTTACATCACCAAGTGCAATACAAAGAGTCAGATGAAGTGGTGTAAAGCACACCGCCACTGGACTCTAGAGAAGTGGAGACGTGTTCTCTGGAGTGAACAATCACGCTTCTCTGTCTGGAAATCTGATGGACGAGTCTGGGTTTGGCGGTTGCCAGGAGAACGGTACTTGCCTGACTACGTTGTGCCAAGCGTAAAGTTTGGTGGGGGGATTATGGTGTGGGTTTGTTTTTCAGGGGTTGCGCTTGGCCCCTTAGTTCCAGTGAAAGGAACTCTTAATGCTTCAGCATACCAAGACATTTTGGACAATTTCATGTTCTGAACTTTGTGGGAACAGTTTGGGGATGACCCCTTCCTGTTCCAACATGACTGCACACCAGTGCACAAAGCAAGGTCCAAAAAGACATGGATGAGCGAGTTTGGTGTGGAGGAACTTGACTGGCCTGCACAGAGTCCTGACCTCAACCCAAAAGAACACCTTTGGGATGAATTTGAGCAGAGACTGATGTCCAACATCAGTGCCTGACCTCAGAAATGCGCTTCTAGAGGAATGGTCAAAAATTCCCATAAACACACTCCTAAACCTTCCCAGAAGAGTTGAAGCTGTTATAGCTGTGGGGCAACTTCATATTAAACCCTACAGATTAAGAATGGGATGCCATTAAAGTTCACGTGCATGTAAAAGCAGAAGTCCCAAAACTTTTGGCAATATAGTGTATATGTACAATATCAATGTCACCTTGACTTGATATTATCTTTTTCTTTACCTTTTTCTTTATCTCTATCCCATTGCCGCTGTATCTATGCAAAATTCCCTGCTGAGGGACAAATAAAGGATTATCTTATCTTATCTCTTATCTTATTTTCATGAACTGTTCTTATCTTATTTTAATGAACACTGCACTCACAAAACATGATGTTTAAGCAAAGCTTTATATAAGTCATTTAAAATCATTCAGAAGTCAGATAAAACAATTTAAACAACATGTCCAACCCTCTGCCCATGCTGACAAATGACAAAGCACTAGAGAATTTAGCTGCTGCTCTGCATGGCTATTTATTTCCCTCTTACACCAGTGCAGTAAATAAAGCAGCCATAATGATCAGAAGTCAATAACTTGTTTAGAGCATGGTTGCTTCATGATGCTGAACCGCACAGACCTTTAACAGGACATAGATTTCCTGATCGAAATAAATAAATAAATGTCAATGAAAATTAAAACTAAATCAAACACGCTCAGTGTCTTTAAAATTAATCGTTATTCTGAGACATGTTTACATCAGCAAACATAATGTAGCTAATGTTAGGTTAACCCAGTCCAGCAACTCCCATCATGCACTGGGAGGGCACAGATATGCGCACACACAAAAACGCGCGCACACACACAAAAACACACACACTGAAAGTCTTTCAGTCAACAGACATTTAATGAGACTTTAAAAGAGTCCTAAATGCACACACATACACACACACACACATTTACCTAAACACACACACACACACACACACACACACACACACAAACTCACTTACCTACACACACACACACAATCACTCTCACACACAATCATTCTCTCTCTCTCTCTCTCTCTCTCTCTCTCTCTCTCTCTCCTCTCTCTCTCTCTCTCTCTCTCTCGCTCTCTCTCTCCCCCTTTATAAGACCTTCATTTGCATCTGTCTCGGCCTCCATCTTGTGACAGCTACCAGTTCATCCCAAATTATATGCATATCAATCTTAATCTATCTAACTAACATGTTGATCTCCAACACTGTCCAAGATTTAGTTTGTAATGAAATTCTGAGTTGGCTGTTTTTGGATAAGCCAATTTCATCGTGTTGGTAAATTTTCACTTGCAGAATGATTTCAGTTTGAGACACCTTAGTGGAGAGTGAGAGACAGAGGAAGTGCTGCATCTTAATCAGCAGACTGCCAGCAGTCTGAGGACATCGGACACAGACAAGTAGTCTTGCTGTTATAGTAAAATAATTAACGACAGGGTGGTGAGATGAAGCCGAGATTTTGTTAAACTGATTATTTTCCTTTAACAGCACATCCCCAAATGGTTTATTCGTATTTTACCACAGGAATTTGCCAACAATTGTTTTTTGCTTTATTGAAAGCAATTAAACATTTGATCATTTCTGTATACATTTAATGTAGTAAAACATTTGAAAAACAAATTATAGCAGAATAACAAGTTATAGCAGCTGTAAAGTCATACCCTCTGCAGCCTCTCTCTTTTTTCTGTCCTGAAGTCTTTCCTATTTTAGAAAATCTAAAGTCACAGCTTTACCTCTGACTTACAAAAATAACTGAAACTGGAGAATTAAAAAAAATACGGAAAATTCACCATACCTAAGATATCAACATGCAACTCTGCATGCACAGCTGCTGTGAATGAGTTACTATAGAAACAGCTACGTATTAAAAGCTGTGATTTGCAGCTGCACTACTGTCAGAGCTGCTGTTACAGAAAATTAATCCAACACCTTCTGAGCAAACAGAATCCCGAATCCAGTGATGCTGAGGCATAAATCCGTTTAGCGCATCTCCTTTTTTTGTACCAGGGGACTGAGGTGATCTCCATCTGCACTTGTCCCCCGGCTCGTCTGGCTCTCTAGAACAGATGCTGATCGTCATGGAGAGACATGGTGAGTGATTTGAGCCTATCAGTGGACTCATGAATAAATCAAGCAGAGACACAGAGGACGGGCGCATAGCTTTCTCCCAGACGAAGGACTTTACTCCACAGATCCCGTGACGACAAGCAGCAATTACATTTCAACCAATGAAACGGTAAGTATTATATCATTCCCCTAATGTGTATTATTTGGATTAGCATCAGTACAAATATATTTTCATTAATAAGCATTTATGTGGGGCCCAAAAGTCTAAAAATCTGTTGGAATGAAACAGCAGAACATTTTTAAATATTTTAAACTTAGAAAGTAAATGTTCAATATCTTGGGTATTTAAATATAAGCAAATGTGTGATGGGGAGCATCACAGTTAGTTGGTTAGTGGTTAGCACGTTTGCCTCACACCTCCAGGGTTGGGGTTCGATTCCCGCCTCCACCGTGTGTGTGGAGTTTGCATGTTCTCCCCGTGCCTCGGGGGTTTCCTCCGGGTACTCCGGTTTCCTCCCCCAATCCAAAGACATGCATTGTAGGTTGATTGGCATCTCTAAATTGTCCGTAGTGTGTGATTGCATGAGTGAATGAGAGTGTGTGTGTGCCCTGCGATGGGTTGGCGCTCCAGGGTGTATCCTGTCTTGATGCCCAATGATAGGCACAGGCTCCCCGTGACCCGAGAATAGTTCGGATAAGCGGTAGACAATGAATGAATGAATGAAAATGTGTGATGTTAACCATATTAACTCTTTTGTACAAAAGATCAGATTTTCCTCATGCTTCCTCATTCTTCTAGTGAACCGTGTCATCAGAAGACACTCTAATGAATTTGACCTAAAATGGATCATAAGATCGTAAGGTTTTTGCACCAACTTGTGGAGTCCGTGCCAACTCGAGCGCACACTGTCATTATAGCAGAAAGGGGACGTGGCACATACTAAGAAACTCTTGTAAATGTTTGATTGAATGAGATTCTACTTTTCACTCAAACTGTTGTCAATAATATATTTCCCCTTAAAATCACCCCCCCAAAACCCCTACAGCGCCTCCTTAGACCCATCCCTGATCTTCTCTCACACCTAATTCTCATCTTTGAGGCAGCTCTTTCCCACCACACAACATCCACACTTGCAGAAAGCACAAGCACGCCTCAGGCCACGATTTTCTAGTGTCACTATGATTGATAGGGGACAGAATGTGCCACCTCTCTCTATCTGACAGCATGACCAGTTTTGCTCTATTGAGACATTATCGGGATTTGAACTCCTGACCTCCAGATGACAGGGCAAGCACTTTTCTGTTGCAGCACTCTGGAGCTCAGAGTAATATCATTTGTAATAAAAATTGTTGTATTCAGTTAAAAAAAGAAAGCAAAATAGTAGGATTTTCACTAAAGATCCCAGACTTCTGGACCGCAATTTAGGTTAGATAGCAAACTGCTTTTAACTGTGTATGAGGTAAAATATGATTCAACTATAGCAGACCTTTTATGAAGGAATCAGAATTTATTTGTCAATGATTTGAAGCGCGGGGGTGTTGGTGGTTAGCACGTTTGCCTCACACCTCCAGGGTTGGGGATTCAGTTCCCGCCTCCGTAATGTGTGTGTGGAGTTTGCATGTTCTCCCCATGCCTTGTAGGTGCCTTTCCTCCCTCAGTCCAAAGACATGCATTGTAGGGTGATTGGCATCTCTAAATTGTCTGTAGCATGTTAGTGTGTGTGATTGGGCCCTGCAATAGACTGGCATCCTGTCCAGGGTGTACCCTGCCTTGTTCCTGTAGACTCCTAGGCTTCTTAATGGAAGCAGTGATTGGCTGTCTCCTTCAACTATAACTCGTCTACATTTAGCCACATTGCTGCTCGACTGTCAAACTTTCCTAACTGTCTTTTATCATTTCAGAATAAGATCAACAGAACTGAATAAAACTAAGCGACTTAACATTCTGACTAGACTTCCGTACAAACGCAAGCATTGTGTCATGTATATATCTTATAAAGAGAAGCCATGAATAAGGCAATCATTATCTCATTACATTTAGCATCCGAAAGTCTGTCTATTTTAATAAAATTACTCTTGGCTTCAGGTCAATTACCTTCTCAATCATGAAGAGGACTTTCTGCTCAATTAGCCAAATTAGAGATAATCAAAATGTACTCTGAAGAGTGCGGCCGTGGTTTCAGCTGATTCACATCTTTTAGCCTCTGATGCACTAAAATGGAGGCACTAAAAAAATAAGTTCCTCAGAACAAGGAAATGTCTAAAAATACACAACTCAAAAAAACAAGTACAAGAGTTAACTTTATTTTTTTTCCTTTAAAAGGCCCAGACACTTCAAAATCAAACTATTTTTTAAATTTTTTTTATTTTTTTTATTTTATTTATTTTTTTATTTTAAGTGCTCCACAGACTTTTTGTGTTTTAATAAATAAATATATTTATTATAAATATATTTTCATTTAAAATAGACTTCAATGTAAAAAAAAAAATTCTATTGTAAATATAATTTATGAAAAGTGTAACTATTATTTATTTATGTTTGAGTGAATGAGTTATGTATTAGGGATGAATGTGATAAATGAGTTAATGAATAAATGTGTGTTTTTTTGTGTACTTATTTAAATAAGTGACATTTCACTTTTCCCAATATTAACATTTTCGGGTACAGTATCATAGGTGAAGGCTGCTCAAGATGATGACATCACAAGCCAAGTGCATGAATAAACAAATTTTCCACTTTTATACAGTTTTAAATCATGCTTTTCCTTTAACAAGATGAAGCAGGCGGTTAAGAGAGGTTCTAATGCCAAGTTATTGTGGTGGGAATGTACTCGTTCAGTTAAGAGTTCATTTTCACCCACAGAGAAGTGAATATGGCCGCCATGAACAACACTTCCCAGTAACTGACTCTGTTATGTTCATGTTCACCTTAATCCTATAAACATGAGAACAGTCATGTCTCACAGTGTATACTGTAAGGGCCTCAGATTCACATCTGTTTTGTTCCTTGGCTGTATGGTCTGTGTGATTAACATTAACATTAACTACTTAAGGTTTTTTTTTGTTGTTGTTTGTTTTGTTTTGTTTTTCCAAACCGAAACAGAGAGACCATGGACTCCCACTTGTTTTCACGTCAATGTTTGTGAATGTTTCAGATTTCCCATGTTAAGTCCAGATGTGAATGGTCTGACAGTATAATAAGCTGTACTAAGACACGCCCACTCATCTTCAGTCTGCACTCTTTGGCTATGAGAGAAGCTGAACTCACCATGGCGAGCGGGACAATGCCCCCCAGATCGTGAGCTGCGAGACGGATGAGGGTGGGGATTTCTTCTGAGAAGGTGCGGCTCATGGGGTACTCCACCTGCCACGTGACTGAACGAGTGCCCAGAGGATCCACCAGGCCATTCACCTCCAGATCCACCTGCAGAACCTTCTGAAGCCCCGCCTCCATCCTGCCACAGAGCCAAACAGAAAGTGGGCTGAGTTAATAGGTTTCATTTTAAAGCAAAAAAAAAAATGTATTAATTTCCATTAATGTTTGGTGTGAAACGTTCTTCTGCTTCTTAACGTTGCTCTGATGCTAATGTGGCTAACAAGTGTTGAATGCATATGGCCTCCAGTTTAGCATGATGCACACTGTGGTGTAAAATGGTAAATAATGCTTCCGGTATTTCACAGTTCTGGGCAAAACTATTTCACTTTTGTAGGCCCTCAATAAATGAAAATAAAAACATAAATCCAGTCCACATATAAACAACTTCAATTTTATTTTGTCCCATTATTTGCAGATAAAGCGATATGCAGAAAATGATTACACACGCTGATAGAGTGTGAATAAACAGTAATAAACCTGTTCAAATACAGAAAAAAATACATCAGATTTTTCTTTTTATTTTAAGCAATCTGATTTTAATCTGAGTCAGAACTTCATCATTGCAGAAAATCACTTTATGGGAATATTTATATACACGAGTGTGTGTGTGTGTGTGTGTGTGTGTGTGTGTGTGTGTGTGTGTGTGTGTGTGTTCTGTTTAGGTCAAGAGCAATATTCACTCCCATTATTCCAGCTGCATAAAAAACACATTGAAGTAGCAACAGTGGAAAAAAAAAAGTAATTTACTTTTGTTCTAGCACCTCTGCGCTTTTCTTGGAAAAAAAAGCTTTCCGAAGCCGAGCATAACGTTTTCTGCACTGATTGCAATGCAAACAAAGCTGCAAAGACAATGAATAAAAGCAAACTCATTCCACTGGCCATGGCTGAGGTTTGATCAGCCCGAGTGCTTTTATTTTATTTATTTCTTTTCCATAGGCCTGTTAAAACAAAGCCACATCCAGAATATTCAGGAGATAACAAAGGGCAAATGTGGAATATTGAATTGTAATTCGCAAGTGCTAGCACACACAAAGTGTTCTTTTTATGCATCGCTGAGGTTTAATCAGACTTCTACAGTCCTGCCTGTAGCACCTTTTTCAGTACTGTTCTACATACACACACACACACACACAGACATATACACCCACCAACACACACACACACACACAAAACTGTCAGCCATGCAGCACTTTTCCATTAACACAGTAAGAGTCAGTTCTCAACCAAACACTGCTGGCCTGAAAAATGATGATGACAGAAGGAATGAGGATCCAGGGTCATTTGCAACTGAAATAAAAAAAGTAGTAAAGTAAAAAGTAGTAAAGTTTTAAAATCTTTATTGAAAAAAAAAATTTCACCTGGGGATCGCAGGAGAATGTTGATTTTGTGTATAAAATACCCACCTGGCAACATGGTATAACTAATTAACTGCTGATTGGAAGAAGTCACATGAGCTTAACAATTTGTGCTTTAGAGTCTTCACAGCTGGACTGCTGATTAGACATGGAGAGATTTCATGTCACGAGTAAGAGCAAGTACAGGACCAGACCTAAATCTGGTTCTCAGCCATGAAGGGATATCTTCACATCCTTAATCCAAACCCAACATCCCACTAATCAGCAGTCCAAAATTCTGAAGGTGTTATTAATGTTTATCAATCTTTATAATCTTTTAATCTTTATCATCTTTATCAATCTCTTGGGGGTGTTTTGTTTTGTTTTTTGGGGGGAGGAGTTGTATTCGCAAAAATGTGAAACCATTTTAATGAGCAGCATGAAAGCAAAATTGCTAATTATAAGTCTTCAAAAATGAGATAAATAGCTAAAACCAGTAAGGAATGTATGTCTCTATAATTCTGACTGTAACTGCTGTCAATAGAAACTGGACTTTAAATGCATTTCCAAAAGGTTTATTCCTTTTATTCCACTGCAGTTTGACAGGGATTGAATCATAAACAGTCAGCTGTTTATATTTTATAATTACAATTTATAATTACTTTCTCTTAGTCGATAAGAAAAAATGCAGCATGACACTACCAAGTGTCAAAATACTTTTCCTTTTCATGCCAAGAATCCTAACCACACATTTTAATCCACTCATGTGCTTGCTCCACCATCTCAGGCCCTCTGAATGAGCTGTTACGATAGAACAATAACGTATTGAATGAAGGCTTTAATATCAACTTGGGATTTACAGCTGTACCACTGTCAGAGCTGCTGTTATAGAAAATTAATCAACACGTGCTGACTAACAGTCATGTAATAGAGGTTGAGATGGATGTAAATGCAGTTTGATTAAAGGAGCAGAAAAATCCAAACTAGAGGATAGATCCTGGTCAGGTGATATGCAATCAGAGCAAAGTGCACAAGCGCAAAACACAAAAGCAGGAAACTTGTAGGTGACCAAGACAGGAAGACAGGAAGAAAACAGCTCAGGACGAACAGGAGGGTTAACACTGTATAACACTTCACACTAAACTCAGAAACATGAGGGTTTAATTATGCAAACTATTCAAAACAGTAACCCACACAGCAATGTAGACAAATATACAACAACCTGGAAGAGTGTGTCATAGTGCTGCAGGCTGTAATCCACCACTCAGAATCCAGAAGAGATATATATATATATATATATATATATATATATATATATATATATATATATATATATATATATATACATATATATATATATATGTTATATATACGTTTCATCGACTTTGCTCCATTTATGGCTAAATGGAAATCACAATTTAGGAAAGTCTGAATCAGGTCCCGCTGGCTTTTTGTACTCTAGGCTGTTATAATTGGAGAAATTAATGCTGTGTCTTGTTAGGAGTGACATTTTGTTTTAATTAAGCCATGTTTGGATTAATTCCAGTCTCTCACTCATTCACTTTCAGTAACAGTTTTATCCTGATCAGAGTTATAATAGATCTGGAACCTTTCTGGAAACACTGGGCATGTGGCAGGAAAACACCTCAAATGGGACACCAGTCCATGACAGGACATTCACACCTAGGGGCAATTTATATTAGCCCATGTTTTTGGATGGAACCCAAAGGAATCCCACACAAGCACAGGGAGATCTCACATCAGTAACCTGAGCTCAGAATTGAAGCCAAGACCCTGGAGCTGTGCGACAACAACACTGTGCCACTGTGCCACCCTTCATTCTACAGTGATTTCCTCATAGTGTCAATTCAATTAACTAGATCCTAATTGGATCATGTTGCTTTTGGCAATTTAAGATTTTACAACTTTCATTTCTAATCAAAGCTTAATGAGATGCAGTTTAAATACAGCAAGCTTGATAAGACTATAAACTAAGAAAACTAACTCCAGGCCTTTTCTGAGAAGGTTTCCACTCTGCAGTAATGCAATGCCTGGCATCAGATTAGTGACGTGAAGCTTTTGAAAAGTGTAAGAGGAGGCAGTGATGGAAAACTGCAGCACGCTGAAAAATTAGGGGCTTTTTCTTCAAGAGCACGTCGGTGAAATGATTCGGCTCTCGTGTCAAAGCTGCTACTCGAGCCTTTATCTGCGGGATGAATACAGCTGTGTGACTCTGAAATATGTGGAGAAGAAAAAGTAAAAGAGCTTTATTCACTGAGCGCACTGTCAGCCTGAAACACATAAAACTCAGACGATAAAGGAACTCAGAGACGGGAGGGCAGAGGGAGGGGCATTAATATTTAAAGCAAAGCTCCAATATTTTAACAAACGCAGCTCACTGAGGAATCAGAAACACAGACGCTGTGCTATTTCCACACTTTTTTCCCTCTCACTCAATCAGGAATGGTGTGACGGAGAAGGAGAAGAGAAAGAAAAAGAAAGGGAAAGGAACAAAAAGGTGTCAAGCGCGCGGGAGCTCGAGGGTGGATATTCTGACTTTGCGCTGCTTTAGCTGTGACAACAATGACGCATGAAAAGAATGGAATCAATTTGACTACAAAGGTGCTGTGGGTCGGAACGCTGCGCTCAGAGAGATCAAACACAGAGCAGCGCAGAGACGCGTAACAACCAACGAGTTTCAGCTAAAACACTGAACTGTGCAGGAATTTCATTTCTCTGTGTCTCTCTGCCTCTCTGTGTCTCTCTCTGTCTCTCGACCTCTCTTGCTTTCCCTCTCGCTTCCTCTCTTCCTATTGGGTGAGGATGTGAGTGTGTGGGAAAGCATGTGGTGTGTGTGTGTGTGTGTGTGTGTGTGTGTGTGTGTGTGTGTGTGTGTGTGTGTGTGTGTGTGTGTGTGTGTGTGGGCGTCTGGGTGAGTGTGTGGGAGAGCCTGTTGGTGAGTGTGTGTGTGTGTGTGTGTGTGTGTGTGTGTGAGTGTGTGGGAGAGCATGTTAGTGAGTGTGTGTGTGTGTGTGTGTGTGGGTGAGTGTGGGAGAGCATGTGGGTGAGTGTGAGTGTGTGAGTATGTAGGAGAGTGTATGGTTCAGTGTGTGGGTGACTGTGAGTGTGTGAGAGAGTGTGTGGGAGAGCATGTGGTTGAGTGTGTGGGAGAGTGTTTGGGTGAATGTGTGGGTGAGTGTGTGGGAGAGTGTGTGGGAGAGCGTGTGGGTGAGTGTGTGGGAGAGCGTGTAGGTGAGTGTGTGTGAGTATGTGGGAGAGTGTGTGTGACAGCATGTGGGTGAGTGTGTGGGTGAGTTTGTGTGACAGCATGTGGGTGAGTGTGTGTGAGAGCGTGTGGGTGAGAATGTGGGAGAGTGTGTGGGAGAGCATGTGTGTGAGTATGTGGGTGAGTGTGTGGGTGAGTATGTGGGTGAGTGTGTGGGAGAGCATGTGGGTGAGTGTGTGTGAGAGCATGTGGGTGAGTATGTGGGAGAGTGTGTGGGAGAGCATGTGTGTGAGTGTGTGTGAGTATGTGGGAGAGTGTGTGGGAGAGCATGTGGGTGAGTGTGTGGGAGAGCATGTGGGTGAGTGTGTGGGTGAGTATGTGGGTGAGTGTGTGGGTGAGTAGTGTGGGTGAGTGTGTGGGTGAGCATGCGGGTGAGTGTGTGGGAGAGCATGTGGGTGAGTGTGTGGGTGAGTATGTGGGTGAGTGTGTGGGTGAGTATGTGGATGAGTGTGTGGGTGAGTATGTGGGTGAGTGTGTGTGAGAGCATGTGGGTGAGTGTGTGAGTATGTGGGTGAGTGTGTGGGTGAGTATGCGGGTGAGTGTGTGGGAGAGCATGTGGGTGAGTGTGTGAGTATGTGGGTGAGTGTGTGGGAGAGCGTGTAGGGTGAGTGTGTGGGTGAGTGTGTGAGTATGTGGCTGAGTGTGTGGGTGAGCGTGTGGTGAGTGTGTGGGTGAGTGTGTGTGACAGCATGTGGGTGAGTGTGGGGTGAGAGCATGTGGGTGAGTGTTGTGTTGTGGGAGCATGTGGGTGAGTGTGTGGGAGAGATGTGGGTGAGTGTGTGGTGAGTGTGTGGGTGAGTGTGGGGTGTGTGTGGGATGTGCATGTGTGTGTGTGTGGGGTGTGTGTGGGCATGTGCGTGTGTGTGTGTGTGGTGAGTGTGTTTGGAGTTGTGTAAGAAGTGTTTGGGAAGCTGTTACAGTTGTACAGTATTGGGGATGCAGTGGTTGAGACTGAGCCAAAAGTTTGTTGCTTTGTTTATTTTGGGGGTGAGTGGCAGGGGAGAAATGTGGGGAGTGTGTGGGTGAGTATGCGGGTGAGTGTGTGGGAGAGCATGTGGGTGAGTGTGTGAGTATGTGGGTGAGTGTGTGGGAGAGCATGTGGGTGAGTGTGTGAGTATGTGGGTGAGTGTGTGGGAGAGTATGTGGGTGAGTGTGTGTAAGTATGTGGGAGAGTGTGTGGGAGAGAATGTGGGTGAGTGTGTGAGTATGTGGGTGAGTGTGTGGGTGAGTATGCGGGTGAGTGTGTGGGAGAGCATGTGGGTGAGTGTGTGAGTATGTGGGTGAGTGTGTGAGTGAGTATGCGGGTGAGTGTGTGGGTGAGTGTGTGGGTGTGTGGGAGAGCATGTGGGTGAGTGTGTGAGTATGTGGGTGAGTGTGTGGGAGAGCATGTGGGTGAGTGTGTGTGAGTATGTGGGAGAGTGTGTGGGAGAGCATGTGGGTGAGTGTGTGAGTATGTGGGTGAGTGTGTGGGAGAGCATGTGGGTGAGTGTGTCAGTATGTGGGTGAGTGTGTGGGAGAGTATGTGGGTGAGTGTGTGTGAGTATGTGGGAGAGTGTGTGGGAGAGAATGTGGGTGAGTGTGTGAGTATGTGGGTGAGTGTGTGGGTGAGTATGCGGGTGAGTGTGTGGGAGAGCATGTGGGTGAGTGTGTGAGTATGTAGGTGCGGGTGAGTGTGTGGGTGAGTGTGTGGGTGTGTGGGAGAGCATGTGGGTGAGTGTGTGAGTATGTTGGTGAGTGTGTGGGAGAGCATGTGGGTGAGTGTGTGTGAGTATGTGGGAGAGTGTGTGGGAGAGCATGTGGGTTGCTTAGTAAGAAGTGCTTTGTAATTGTTACAGTTGTACAGTATTGGGGATGCAGTGGTTGAGACTGAGCCAAAAGTTTGTTGCTTTCTTTTATATTGTAATGGCATGGGAAAATCTCAGAGCTCTGTACAACAGCCATTTTTTACATAAGGTTTGCTGTCCCAAATTTTTCTTTTTGATCACTGATTGAGTCAGTCTCTCTGTATCTCTTGGGGTCTCTCTTTATGCACCCCATCACTCTCATCAATCTCAATCTCTCCCTCTCTCTCTCTCTCTCTCTCTCTCTCTCTCTCTCAGAGAGGCCAGCACTCAGGACCTCCAACCAGCAGAGCATGAAACTCAATCACTGAGCCTGCATGGGGCTCTGACCCACAACCTGCATTCTAAAACCCACTTTACACTGTACAATAGCTTTGATTTTGCTGTTGTAAACAGAGTCTCACACTGTGAAGGAATTTTTTGGCTGTGAGTTGAAATCTGCAGTGTTAGAACTCATGATGTTCTGGTTGTATGCAAATTTTTTCATTAAAATCAGAATATGACAACAGCTACGACACTTCTTAAATCCTCCAATAGGAAGACAGCATATAACCTGACCCTCACAGAATAGCCAAAAATACAAGCTGGCAATGATAAAACAAACATCATAAAAAAAATAACCTTATCTCTCTTGTTGGTGTTTACAACAGCTCCAACATCATGCTCATGGATGACTCAAAGTCTGAGCTCACATATTTGTATCGTGGCACAGAGAGAAGGTTAATGGGTAAGAATGGTGGGCATAAGTCAAGTGCATCCTTTGAAAAGCCAGTGAGTGTAGAGTGTAGTGTGTTTCTTTAGTGCTATGTGTCATCCAGCCTTCAGGTGAATGCTGCAAATGATTGACGCAGGTAGAGATGTTCTGTTGTGTACCCAGAAACAGAGTTGTTACTGTTCTAAACATTCATTCATTCATTGTCTACCGCTTATCCGATCTATTCTCGGGTCATGGGGAGCCTGTTCCTATCTCAGGCGTCATTGGGCATCAAGGCAGGATACACCCTGGACGGAGTGCCAACCCATCGCAGGGCACACACACACACACACACACACACACACACACACATACACACATACACACACACACATACACACAATTTAGAGATGCCAATCAACCTACAATGCATGTCTTTGGACCGGGGGAGGAAACCGGAGCACCCGGAGGAAACCCCCGAGGCACGGGGAGAACATGCAAACTCCACACACACAGTCAGAGGCGGGAATCAAACCCCCAACCCTGGAGGTGTGAGGCAAACGTGCTAACCACCAAGCCACCGTGTCCCCCACTGTTCTAAACATTTATTTTTTATTTTTTTTATCAACGGATTCAAAGTAAGACTGCCTCAAATACATCTTTCTATTCTGGGTGAGGCAGAAATTCACCCTACATATGACACCAGTTCAATGCAGGACACAATGTGCACGCAATCACTCACACCTGAGACAATTCACCATAGCCAATCCACACACTAGCATGAACCAACAGACCTGCACTTTCTCAAATATAAAGAATTTTCTCTCATTGTTCACCAATTTGGTCATCTACCAGTTCCCAACAGTAGATGTGATAAATATGAGGTAGATGTGACAAATATGAGGTAGATGTGACAAATATGAGGTAGATGTGACAAATATGAGGTAGATGTAACAAATATGAGGTAGATGTGATAAATATGAGGTAAATGTTATGAATATGAGGTAGATGTGATAAATATGAGGTAGTGTGACAAATATGAGGTAGATGTGACAAATATGAGGTAGATGCTATAAATATGAGATAGATGTGATACATATGAGGTAGATGTGACAAATATGAGGTAGATGTTATGAATATGAGGTAGATGTGATAAATATGAGGTAGATGTTATACATATGAGGTTGATGTGATAAATATGAGGTAGATGTTATAAATATGAGGTAGATGTTAAAGATATGAGGTAGATGTGATAAATATGAGGTAGATGCAACAAATATGAGGTAGATGTGATAAATATGAGGTAGGTGTGACAAATATGAGGTAGATGTAACAAATATGAGGTAGATGCTATAAATATGAAATAGATGTGATACATATGA